>BDMV01000011.1:11720747-11771581 GCA_008326285.1 Oryza officinalis
TATGTATAATTTATTTGAAAAATTGTACATATATTTATATGTATAATATAAATATATGTATAATATATGTATATTATATGTATATTATATACATATAATATAAATATATACATATATTATAAATATATGTATAATATGTATATATTATATACATATATTATTCATATATACCTATAATATAAATAATATGTATAATATATTAATCATCCACACAAATACCATAACTTCGATATAAAACCACACATTCACTGGTAACACCATAAGTTTGATATGTATACATTCACTCGCAAAAACATATAATATACACAAAAAACAAACTAGCATTTCACAATTTTTAAATTAACATCCTTCCGCACGAATGCAAACTTTGATTCGTCGAGGACACTCTCAATGCGTTTCATCCGCGTAGGAAGATCTGTGAATAACTCAATGGCGTCGTATTGATTATAATCGCGTGCGTCTTGAATGTTGTCAATACCAATGATGTGTTGGTTGCCCGATACAATAATGTCCATCTTTTCATCGGAAGGATCCTTCACATAAAAAACCTGTGCAACACGCTCGGCAAGGACCCATGGATCATCCTTGTGTCCAATTTTACTCCGTTCAGCACACGTAAATCCAAATTTATCTACCATGCTGTCTTTCACCCATTGGCATCTGAGAACAGGGATCTGAATGTTTAAACCGTAGTCAAGTTCCCATATGTCTTGTATGATCCTGTAGTAAGACTTGTTCTGCCCTGTTGCGTCCAACGCTTCGACACGAACCCCACTGTTCTGCACTAAGCTTTTCCTATCTTTGTTGTTTGTGTAAAAAGAATATCCGCCGATGTCATTCCCTTGCCATGAGGTCACAAGGCTTGTTGGGCCAGCTGCAAGTCTAGCTATCGTTTTTTCCTCGATTGATTCTCCATATGGTAGCTTTTGATCCTTCAGCCATTGGGAAAAAGTGCGCTTCTGTTCTTTCGAAACCCAACCGTCGAATTGCCCCGGATTGCATGCTCTGATCTCCGAAGTGTGTTGCTCAATGTAGGGCACAACGATGGCGAGTTGTTGAAGAACACTGCTATGCGCATCTGATACCGCTTTGTAATCGTTGTCGTAGAAGCATTTTCTTCCCACAGTACCCTTCCTAGATAACCTTCCATCATGTCGAGGCACCGGTATCCCAATGGGGTTGACATCTCTCATATAATCTAGGCAACACTCGACAACCTCCTCAGTTGTGTAACCCTCTATCATCGAGCTCTCCGGATGAGCACGATTACGGACATACCCTTTCAGAACGGCCATGTATCGCTCGTACACCCACATTTGATGTAGGTATAGAGGACCAAGTTCAATAAATTGAGGGACAATGTGAACAATGAGATGTTCCATCATGTCCCAGTACGATGGAGGAAAAAACATCTCTAGCTGGCAAGCTGTCTCGACTGCGAATTTCTGAAGGGGTCCTAATTCTTTTGGATCAAAAACTTTCTGTGAAACTCAATTAAAAAAATAGCACAACTTTGTTATCACTACCTTGGTGTGCACTGGTTTCACCGCCCTTATAGCGATAGGGAGGAATACCGTAAGCATCTTATGACAGTCGTGAGCGTTGTATCCAGAAATCGACAAATCTTTCATTGATACTAGTTTCCGAATATTCGATGAGAATCCAGTCGGCACTTTCAATGCACGAAGACATTTACAGAGAGCTTTTTTCTCTTCTAGTGACACTGAGTAGCATGCCAGTGGAATCTCAATCTTACCATTCATTAGCTCTATCGGGTGGAGATCTTTTCTTATGCCCAAATTGACCAGGTCGTTACGTGACTTCAACCCATCCTTTGTTTTACTTGGGATGTCAAGTAAAGTCCCGATGGTGCTGTCGAACACGTTCTTCTCGAGGTGCATGACATCGATGGCATGGCGAATCTCCAGGTCTTTCCAGTACATCAGGCACTTGAAAAAGATTGAATGTTTCTTGAAGGGCAGCGTGTTTTCTACCACTTCTTTCTTCCTCTTGCCTAAAGCTGTCTTTCCCTTGCCGAACATGACCTTTATGTTTTTTGTCAGCTTGAACACTGTGGAACCATCCTTTGCTTCGGGGGCAGTACCTTTCTCAACAGTTTTGTCAAAAAAGGTAGCCATCGCACGATACCTATGCTTCTGTGGTAAGAAACGACGATGACGCATGTAAACTAACTTTTTTGACGAGGTCAGGTATATGTACGATGTGTTGTCCAGGCATATAAGACATCCGGTCTTTCCTTTAATCTGTCCTGAGAGAGAAAAATTTGCTGGTAGATCGTTTATAGTGACGAATATGATAGCACGCAGAGTAAAATACTCCTGTCGGTACGCATCAAACAATCGTAGACCCTCTTCCCACATTTCTTGCATATCCTCCATCAAAGGTTCAAGAAACACATCTAGATCAATGCCAGGCTCTTTTGGCCCTTGTATAAGGATAGTCAACAAAATATACTTTCGCTTTTGACATAACCATGTCGGAAGGTTATACATGGTGAGCAGAACAGGCCAAGTGCTGTGCGAGCTGCTTAGGTCACCAAACAGATTCATTCCATCCGTGCTCAACACAAACCTTACATTTCTCGGATCATTTGCAAATTCTGGGTGCTTCGAATCAAAGTTTCTCCATTGTCGAGCATCGGCGGGGTGTCGAATCATACCATCTGTTTTCCGACCCTCTTGATGCCATCTCATCAACTCGGCGTCGGTGGGGTTCGAGAACAATCGCTTCATGCGATCTTTCACTGGCAAGTACCACATCACCATGGCCAGAGTCTTTTTTCCTGGCTCGACCAATGCATTTGGTTCGGCAACATCACTATCGGTGGCAGCGTTATCCTTTTTGTACCTACTCGCCCCACAAGTTGAACACTTGTCCAGGTCAGCGTATTCGTTGTGATAAAGTACACAGTGATTAATACATGCATGGATCTTTTCCACAACAAGTGATAACGGACATATCAGTTTCTTGGCTTGGTAGGTGTTAGCTAGCAACAAGTTAGGCTTAGGAAGCATAGCTCTCAGGAGACCCATCAAGTCATTGAAACTACTATCAGACCATCCGTGCCTGGCCTTCAATGTAAGAAGTTCTAGCACCGACCGCAACACTGTATAATCCATGTCACATCCCTTTGATTGATCGTACAAAAGATCTTTCGCTGATTTCTGCAACGCCTCCTAATTGTTTAAATCTCTTGCTTTCTCTGTTAGGACCTCTGGTTCAGCGTGCCGCAACATATCCTCAAGATCAAGATCAATATCAACCTCTGAGGCGTCAAAACCAGAGCCGCCAAAATCACCAGTCATTTGACGGGACATGTCCTCAATTATAAAATTCTCTGCCTGATCGAACCAAATATCACGAATCTCTACAGGAGGGGTGACTTCCCCGTGACAAGTCCAAACTATGTATTTCTCCACAAAAACACGCTGAATTATGTGTCCTAGAATTACATTCGGATCTTTCCACATCTTCTGATTCTTGCAATCCACGCAAGGACAAAAAATATCCTTCCTATTCTCCCTCAAAGCGTGTGCCTTAGCCTTATCAATAAATGTTGATGCTTCTCTCATGAACACCGGATGAGTTCTCCATGTCTCATACATTCATGTCCGATCCATCTAAAAAAATTCACAGCATTAATTAACATTATATTGCTGGTGTTTTCTAAATAAACAAATTAAACTTAAATCCTACTTTTTAACTAAAACATCATTCATAGCAAATAATAATGCTGAGACAATATTAGTTACCAAAAACTGGTTCAATAAAAAAACAAAATATTTGACCTACAAATTACAAAAATAGCACAAAATATACAATTCAAACAAGTTTACATATCTTCGCATTCAACCAATGAAATTTTACAAAAACGGAAGCAAATGAAGGAGATGATCAAGCACATTACCTTTTATATTGATTTCAATCGAAGATTTCAATTCTAAAACCTCCCACCAAAAGAAAATGCCTATTTTTGGAGAGAGAAACCGAGTTAAAAAATATTCAAATATCTTCACATTAAACCAATAAAAATTTTTAAAAATGAAAGCAAATGGAAGAGAAGATCAAGCATGGTACCTTTTGTATTGATTCCAATTGAAGAATTCAAGTTGAAAACCTTCCCCCCTAAAATTGCCTTTTTTTGGAGAAAGAAACACCAGGTTCAAAGTGGCACTGTCGGGGTTAGGAGCTGCTTTATGGTGCTTCATCGCGTGCGGTCCACCTAACGGACCGCACGGGATAATGCATTATCCCGTGCGGTTCACTTAAGCGACCGCACGGCCTATTATCTCGTGCGGTCGCCTAAGAGGCCCGCACGGGAAGATGCATTATCCTGTGCGGGCCGCTTAAGAGACCGCACGGGATAATAGCCCGTGCGGTCCAACTACCGGCCCCCTCGGGGCCGGTTTTTCCAAGAACGGCCACTTACGGCCCTCCTGGAAACTATCGGAGCCCTCGTCCAGAAAAATTGATTTTGTAGTAGTGAGGCTCGCAGGCGATAATGCAGCTATTATCGCGTGCGGTCCTCTTAAGCGGCTGCACATGATAATATATCTTCACGTGCGATCTCTTCAGAAGCCCGCATACGATGATGGACCATATATCAATTCCCAAGCCCGACCTATTGCCTTTGAAACCCGACGTTTCTCTCTTCAAAACGAAGCAACAAATAGGAAGAAAGGTTTTCTACTCAAAATCTTTGTTGGGCATCCATATAAAAGGTTACATGCTTTATTTCCTGTTTCATTTTGCTCCATTTATTTCCAACTTCATCGGAGAAATGAGACGAAATTTGCAGTTTTGCAAATGGAATTTTGTGAGCTATTTTGATAAATTTTAGCTAGAATATAATGTTTAGATGACAAAATTTTTGTTCTTATCACTTGTGCAGGATACTTCAATGTATTGTAGGTTTAATTTTTAGGAGATATTTCTTTTTCCATGTTGTGTGAGAAACACCTGCGCTCTAATTTTATTCGTACTATAATTATTTATAAACGGATCGGGCATTGATGTATAAGACACGAGGAACTCATCTGGCTTTCATGAAGGAAGCATCAAAATTTGTTGATGAGGCTAAGACACATACTTTGAGGGAGAATAGGAGGGACTTTTTTATTCATGCTTTGATTGCAAGGATTAGAAAATTGTTGAAAGATCCCAAGGAAATTTTGGGGCACATAGTGAAGCATGGATTTAAGGATGATTACAAGGTTTGAAAGTGTCTACTGGTTTCTCGTCGAACATCAGGAAGCTAGTATCAATGAAAGATTTGACCATCTTGTTGACGAAAACTTCGCGTCTAGCCGATGGTGCCAAATCCGCGTTGACGCGAACCATGTCAACAAACACATGAAGGCCTGGGAGTTCTACTTACCTCTAGTGCAGGTTGTAAAATTGATAAAATGCGGACGTGCCACTCAGTTTGATCCTGCAACTAACAAGATATATAAACTGAAGATTGCAGATCCGATCGGCCATCAAGCCAATATAGTAATTCCAGCCAATATCGATACCAGCCTATGTCGATAGTGTTTTGAGCCATGGGCTATGTAGATTCTAATACTTGAGTAAATAACGATATAAAGACAATTGGCTGATAATAATGTAAAAATAATAATATAATCCAAAAGAAACGAATCGGCCAATAATGATATGATAGAATAAATGTTGGTCCGATGGTTAAAGCATACATTGGCTGGAGATCCGATGTCATTAAATTCAAATGATTAAATAATCAACGAAGCCTTTGCTGTCATCAGCTAAAACCAACTTGTATATAATCCTTATAAGCCGATGCAACGTTCAGATAACTCATCAGCTAAAGCCTTGATAAAACCCTTATCGACAATCAAAGAGCAAGCTAGTTCTTACAATTTCAAACACGACTTAGTAGGTCAAACCCAATTGATGCACCACTAAGTATGAAAAGAAGTATAAGGTCTAAACAATTGAACATTTGATTGATTTTCAGGGTGGTAATGTATTAAATTTAACCAAGAAAGTAAAACCATCAAAGAGAAATTTAACACATTAGATAAGATTGGCTAACCATCTGATCAAACATTATCATGAACCTATCGGCTTAACAAGACTTAGATTATCAACAACAATCTAGTAGGTCGAACCCAACCGATGTAGCATAAGATTGTATATAATAATCTAATACTCAATGAGCCGATAAATTTATCTAATGTGATGGATATAAGAAATCTATCTAAAGCATCATTGTGATTAAAGAGAAATATCGGCTAAGACAGAAGATCAGACCTAACCGAGACAGTCCCAACTAAACCGATGCGTCTCTAAACACAATGCTATTAAAGATAGAATCAAAATATCAAGTAGGCAAATATATCTACCGAACCAGAGCGATCCAAGATATCAAAGCAATGCAGCCTTAAACAACACTAATGTAGCCGATACATTCACTGGGGCCGACGGAACGTAGGACTTACCCCTTCGCCGGAGATTGAAAGTCGATGCAGCCCCGCGTCAAGTTCTAAGTTCCTCCGGTTGATAAGTAAAACCTAGGAAAAGAGGGTGGCGATGCGCCGAGAGTAGTTATATTGATTGAGAGATAGATTACAAAGACCCCGGGTGTACATATTTATACCTTCAGGCCGATATGAGTCCTAATTCGACACCACGCAAACTTTCCTAAAGATAAAAGAAAAAACATAAGTCCTGATCGGACACTAAACACACTTTCCTAAAAATAAAAGGAAACTAACTGACTCTGCCTAAATAATACATAAATTGCCACACTGTATCCTTTTCAAACTCGGCATCTTCTGGATAAGCTTCCTTTAATTGATTAATTTCCTTAACTGAATCTACTAAGAATCCAACTACTGGCGACTGATAATTCCCTTCGGCCGATTCCAGGACTCTGAAGCTGATACTAACTCTAGGCCAATGACGATTTTGGGTTTACCAAATTTTGGCGTTAACAGACGGTCTGACATCAGGTTTGAGGGTTCTTTTAATTCCCCAAAAAGATTTGGTTTTTGGTATTCCTACCATTCACCCCCTCTGGTAGGCTTTGTTCTTGTATTCGATCCTACACAGATCTCGGCCAGGGTGTTGCTGCCATTGGTTATGGTACAATGCACGATGGCACCAAGTACTGGATCGTCAAGAACTCGTGGGACGAGGTTTGGGACAAGAGAGGGTACATTAAAATGCAGCTCGGGGTTTCTTTTGCAAAAACCATACGGAGCTCTTTATTTCCCATAGAATGCTTCCCTAGAGGGCATTCCCTAGGGTTCACTCTAGGAAACCTTTTCCCTAGAGTTTTTGCACCATTCCCTTAGGTTTTTGGCTCTAGGGATGCTGTTGAATTCTACTAGTGGTCAGACTCGAATGGGCTGTGTGGCATCACAAAGGAGGCGTCCTACCCTATCAAATCAGGAGCACATGATATTGCTGCAAATGAAATAGCTCTTAATGACGGGCTGTAATCAATCGATGGATCGATATGACGTTTTATATGTTGTGTGTGCTTCCCTGAATGTGCTGAAGCTTTCGTTGCCAAGGGAGGACTGAATTGAATATTCTACTGTTGATGGTTGTACTGTATGCAAGATGTCACTACAGTAGTTAGGCAAAAATAAATTTATAGGAGAGCATGGCTAGCCAAAATAATGTGCTCAAATTAATGGAATGGTGACATTTGCTCAAATCGAGTTCGCACAGTACAGCCACTAGAGGTAATTTAGTCATGATTGTTGCATCGAAATTGAAAAGGTACAACCGATCAATGAAATAAGACTATAAGAGGCAATTAAGTCATGATTATTTCATCAAAATTGAAATGGTACAACCGATCAATACAATAAGAAGGATAAAAAAATTGAGTAAATTGCTCTAATGTTATTGTATCTTTGTGTTTGGGTGGGACGGGGGTTTGTTGCACGCAACCAAATGCATCAAGATTAAAATTGATTGTACAAACGCAACAAATTATTTGTTGCAATTTAGGTGTGTCTTTGATGCAAAGGGCTGCCACATTGTAACACTACTAAAAACGATTTTTCATGGTGGCACTTTTTCTTCGCTGGCGGTTCGTTGTGCATTCCACCTGCGCTAACAAAACTAGGGGGAAGTGGGGTATAAGGACCACCAGCGAAAATATGTCTTCGCTGGTGGCTGCCTTAATTGGGCCACTGGTGAAGACATGCATTTTCACTGGTGCCCCACTTAAGGCACTGTCAGATGGAGTTTTTCACTGGCGGTGCCTTAAGTGGGCTACTAGCGAAAATGCCTTCTACATATAACCAGCCCGAGAAGCCATCTCATTTAAACACGATTTTCTCTCTTAAGAACTCAATTATACTGGACAAGGTTTTCAACTTGAATGGTTTGATAGATCTAGGCTACCAAAGATTAGTTCTACTTTTTACTACTATATTTCTCAAGTTTTCTTTCATTTTTATGCATTTAATATAAAGAATTAGTGCAGTTTTCCTCTATATATGCCATGTGTTTTACTTCTTAAATGGAGCTCCAAATGGTTAAACCGTTAAGGCAATGTTGTGCATGATCGATTTACCATAGACTTTACAACATTTTGGTAGGTTTATTAGTTGTAGATTCATATGCCATGGTTGTTTTTATGCACCATAGATCTACCAGATGGCAATACTACGGAGGAACAAAATTTTAAAAGGTTGTCTGATGAGCCATCAAGTGTTTACACCTCATGGCAAACGTATGATTGGAACAGGTGCACGTTTTATACCAAAGCAAAAGATAAAAAGAGTGTATTACAAGACAGTGGCATTCAAGTAGAGGCAATCGACAGAATGGGGCAAAAGAGCATGGGTTCATAGAAGATATCTGGGAACTGGACTACGGAATCAATATGTAGGTCCAATTGTTTTGGTGCCAATGGATGAAAAACCCAACTGGCGTTACTGTGGACAGCTCCGGGCTGACAATTGTCAACCTCGGCAACGTAGGCCACAAGAACGAGTCATCAGTACTTGGTGATAGGGCCACTTAGGTCTTCTGTGTAATGGATCCATCCAATTTTAAGAAAGACATAGTAATTTCAGGTAAACAAAGAATTTTGGGGTTGATGATGTCGAAGATGTTAAAGCATAAAATCAGTACGCGACCATGGATTCACGGATTTTCGAAATAAGATTGAGCTCATACAAGTAACAATTGGTGGATTGCTGAAGCCCTACATGCGAAATAAAGGAGTAGGGAAGTATGTGAGAGGCTGATATATATGTAGTCACTGATCAATATAAATATGGATCGATGGATATACATGTATTAATGTGTTACATAATGGATGATGGATGATGAATTTTATATTACTAGAAAAGTGCCCATGCTTTGCTATGGGTAAAATAAAATATATAATAAAATGTCACAGACAATTTTTTTTTTATCAAATGTGCTAGTATTAATTGTTTGCTTATTTGAATATATTGTATTCACTTGATTCAAACAAACATTAGACTATTGCATAATGTTAGAAAATATCTAGAACTAATTTAGAAAAAGTGCAAAAGTAGTGGTGGTGGTGAACCATCACCACTAGTGTCTTTTGTATGAGTATAGATTTGTATGGATAAATCTAGCTAATTGGGTATTTTAGGTTGTTTTGATGTTTAACAGTCACTTGGGAATCCATGTATGAATTATAGTGTAGTAAAATCTAAGTTTCTAAAAAAAGAATTAAAATTACTTTTTTTTAGAAAAATTGCGTGCATTAATTGTAGTGGAAGAAATGAAAGGGTGTGTAATTTCGGTGTTTAAAAACACTTGGGTACTAAAAAATCTATGTATGAATTATAGTGTAATTAAGAAATTAAGTTATAGTGTATGAAATGAAATAATAAAGTTTCAAATAAAAGAAGGTTCTAAAGTTCCTGGTTAAAAACGAGAAAAGAATTAAAATTACTTGGGGCTTGGTTAAAGAAGAGAAAAGAATCAAAAAGAGAAGAAGTTTCTAAATGTGTGTGCTCAATAACATGTGGCTGGACACCTAAGGCGCTGCTAGCGAAAAAGGTGTTCGTTGGTAGGCCCTTTTCGCCAGCGAAAACTGTTCTCGCTAGTGGGTGACTTAATGCTCCCCCAGTGAAATGGAAAATATAGAGCGTTAGGTTGCCCGCCAGCGAAAACCTTATGCCTATAAGAAAGGGCGCGCGCGACTGAAAATTTCTAACTCTCTCGGAGCGTAAAAAAACCTAGCCACCGCCAGGCTGCCCAAAATTTTTGCTGCTGCTACCAGTGATGCTTGCCGCCACCGATTCATGCCTAGATTTCATGCAGTGCCAAGCCAGTGAAGCTCTCCGCCACCGCCACATCATCGTCGTCTTCTGGTCTGCCACGAGCCAGGATTCACCGCCGCACGGTCATCGTCTCCTCCTCAATCCCCAGGCCGCCACCATCGAATCTCCCCACCGTCACCTCCTTCTCGTCTCCCAGGCCGCCGCCGCCGCATCGTCTTCCTCTTCCGGGCCGTCGTCGCTCCCTCTCGGCTCGTCCTTCCTCTATCCGTCCTCTACCACACACTCTCAACGTCGACTCCACCCGCCGCCGCTGCGAGAGGTAATATTTTGGTGAAATATCTGCACTGTGGGCTGTGTGTGAAATATATTTGGGATGTTTGCAATTTGAGCTGCAACGTTTGCAATGTGCCATTTGAGTTGGAACAGAAAGAGATGAATTTGATGCATGGAGGTAGAAATTTGAGCTGCAATGTTTGCAATGTGCCATTTGACACGGTTTATTGTGAACAAAAAACTAGCAGAGCTAATTTAGCAGATCATTTTTATTGTGCTCTCACAGAGCTAATTTTGTTAAGCTGCATATGTGAATGTGATGTATATATGCTTAGTTTAGATGTCCCTTTCAGAACCTTAATTATATCAGTGCATGCATCAAACAAATAGGAAGGACGACATAGACCTATATTTTCCTGCTAGTGCTCTATTTTTTGCATGTTAATTACGAAACTGACATAATTCGGGTACGTCGTACTAAATTCTCTAACAAATTTAGTCTCTCTCTGAACTGAACATGGAAATCCCAAGAAACTCTAACAATTTTTTTAGTAGTAGTCATTGATGAACAAATAGTTGGATATCGATGTACGGAGCTGTCATGGCCTCAAGTGCTGAGTCGAACAACACTAGAAACCGAAATGCTTCCATTGATGCTGTCATTCCACTGAGTGGGAATATAGCAGCATATATGACTAGCAACACATTGATGCTGTCATTTTATATATATTAGTCGAATTGCTTTCCACACATGGTGAAACATATTTAGAGATGGTGCTTCAACATGGTTAAACGGCGAATCTGCTATAATCAGATGCTTAATTTTGATTCTGAAATTATGCTCTGAAATTTTCTAAGGAAGTACTGTACTAAATTGTGACCCCACACTAGACTCAAAATTTTTGTATTGCTTATTTTTGTCCTCGGTTGCCTACTCTTGTACTACTAGACACCATATTTATGTACTGTGCAAGCCGTTTATGAGAAACATTGTAGACTTCCCATCGACAATTCCTTCCATGCTCAAAAAAAAATGAAAACCACTGGTTTATGTCCCTTCTGCACGTGTTGTAATAAAAATGTATATTTCAAGGCATCTATAAAAAAAAGCCCATTGAAGCGCAACCCGTGGGTGACAAGGGCACTGAAACTCAACTAGTCGCCTCGCAAGAAGTTTTTCGGCAGGCACGCAGGTAGTCCAGGAAAATTTGTCCTCAAGCTCTTGCTCTTGCTGCTGTTTTATACATATTTATTTGTTCTAGTAGGCAAAATAATGTCAATGATTCATGAATTCGTATGGAAACCCATTGGTTTTTATCCCAGGCATCTATGGAAAAATCCCACCGAAATGTAACCCGCAGGTGACAAGGCCACTGCAACTCAACTTGTCGCCTCGCAAGAAATTTGTACGGCCGATATGTAGGTAGTCCAAGAAGAATTGTCGTCGTCAAGCCGGTGAAGTAGTGAGTGACTCATATCACTCACCGAGTAACCCTCATCCTTCTCCTAAAAGGAAGAAAAAGGGCGTGGGCGACGACAAAGAGGTTGACTCCGAATACATCTCCCAAACTGGTGGTACATAATATTCTGTAAAATGATGTCATTTATTTTGTTCAATCTGATTGGATGAACGGATTTTAATCGATGCATGTGAATGCTAATATAGCTGACGAGATGAAGAAGATCGCCAAAGAACAAAAGGATGGGATATTCAAACCAGACAGGGAAGTGGACCAGCTATCATGTGCTTTGGGAAACCAAAGCACTTAGGTCATGTTCGAGGAGTCTCTTCAAAGGCTAGCTAGAAGGAAGGCTTCAAAAAGGATGATGCCAACTACAAGAAATGTGACCGATACAAGGAGGAAATACCAGCTGATGTAAGGGCGGTTGTTAGTATTTGATACGCTCACAGATAAATCCGGAAGCACATGAATACCACTGTAGCATTTCACCCAGGAGTATTCCAAGGGTATCATTTTTTTTTCTACAAGGAAGGCGGCAATGCAAAGAGAGAGTTTATATATTCGTAGTCATGCTATAATTAATATACCATAGTCTAAAAAGGGATTAAGATAATAATGATAATGTTTCGGTAGTGTGACACACAGGGGATTCATCTCTATAATAATAAAATGACTAGTGGAGAAATGGTTATCACCACTTTGCCACCTACCTCGCTTCCCGTGGGGCATACCCGTATCCAACGGTATTTAACTAACTTAAGCACCATGCTTATGTTAATAAATAATTTTACTAATTCTCCCGGGGACTCCCACCCTTCGGATGGACAAGTTAGAACTAGTGCAACCTGTTAAGATCGTTGGACCGTTACCGTGACATAGATTGACTAGCCTAATCAACTGAAGCATATAAATAAAGTATAAACTATTCATAGAACAGATAACTAGTAAGTAGTATATGAACTATCAACACAAATGAATAAAGAAGATAATTCTTTTATTGCAACTATGATCATACAAGAAGAGTAAAATACTTAAGACATACAAGAATCTCCGAGAAGACTATAGAACTGAAGACTACTCAAAGCCTAACTCCACTAATACTATAGAGAGTACAATGTAAGATAAAGAGAATTGTTCCTTGAGTGTATGTTGTGAAGTGAGAAGCTCATCCCTATTTATAGCCTTGTAATGACGGTTGTGAGGCAGTTGTAGAGGTCGGTGCAGCGGTAACCATCATTAGGGAGGGCTAGGATGTTGCCATGTGGAAGTTGGAGATGAGGGAAGCCGATGGCGGCCGACCCCTAGGCCCCACCTCTCTCCACCGCCTTTCACTAGAGACTGCTAGGTGGGCCCCTACGATGGTGCACGGTGGTTTGGCCCCACTTTGAGTTGGTTTGAGCTGACATGTGGGCCCATCAATCCATGTCCTTGCATGTGACTCGCCGGAGGAGTGTTTCTTTGCATGCCGACTCATTTTTTCTTCACTTTAGTGTATAATCTCTGCATACATAACATTTCTCCAAGACAAGTTGAACTACATTATTTATAACTAATATACGTGTAAGAAAAGTTAATTTCCCCTTTATTTATTGAGGTAGTTGACAGTCAAAATCGGTACTTAACAACCATCAACAGCGATACTGGTGCAAGAATGTATATGATTTTTGAGGAACAACCTGCAAGTTCAGTTAGTGATTGAAAGGGAATGACATGGAATTCTGTGCTCAGACCAAGATATCTAGTTGACGATATAAAGGAAGATACTCTGTGTAGGCTATTTGTTTTGGTCGGAAGGGGAGGAAGGACAATTGAAGTTGCAACTGGAAGGACCCATGGCACATATTTCACTGCACCGATATTCCAGAGGACTATGCCAAGGTAGAGGTGCGGACGGTAAATGACGATAACCGGATGCACGAGATAGACATTCCAACCTTCGAGGGCATCATGTACCATGGAGATGCGGTCGACTAGATAATACTGTGGCACAAAAGAGATCTACAATTAGGGTCAACGCATCATCCATCTAGGATACCGGGGTCGTCATCTCGTGCCTTGCGTAACAGGGAAGAATCGAGGGATCCTTCGCATCCATCACCTAGGCATCCTTCGCAATCGCCACCACTATCGCCAACCAAGCAAAAAGAATCAGGGGTTCATTCACCACCTCCACAGCAACAAGCAGTGCCTGAACAACTAGTGCCACAACTAGACAAACCTGTAGAAGAGACTGAAGCGCCTCAACAGGTGGAACCATGCATGGCACAACCAGAACAAACAGCGACACAAGAAGAAGCTAGGGCTGACGTAGTGCTAGTAAAGATAAGATCGCACAAGCACAAACCAAAAAGTGCATCTAAGGAGAATTTTATGGTAAAGGCGTTCAAGAGCAGAGGGGCAGGGGGTGACAAGGGGAAAAAAGATTGATGAAGATAAAAGGAAAGCAAAGACCCTGAAATTAAGTTTGGATAAAAATTTGGATTTTGCAGGCACTGATGATGTGCCAGAACTGTTTGAGAATGGCAAAGCATTTTTTCTAGCCTGAAAATTAGCAGAAGGACCTTGGCAAATAAAAAGATGGTATGAATGGTACAAGCTTGTATTAACAGCAGATTTTCGTAATCTATTTGGAGAGGAAAGAGAAAACCGATGCAGAGAAGAAGGGCCAAGCCGGAGTCGGACCAAGTCCCATATCGGACTCAGCGGCGCATCGGACTGGGAGAAGCGCTAGCAGAAAGGCCATATCGGCCGATGCGGATTCAATACGGCTATCGACCGATAGAAGCAGGAAGCTGATGGAGGCAGCGTGGGCTCGATTTGGGCTTGAGTTAAGCTTTAAGGAGATTGCCAAATAGGGATAAGGCCCGGTTTTAAGCAATTGTATCTTGTAAATTAAGTAAGTTTAGATCTGATCTATGGCAAGAGTCCGCCATAAGGACTTGTTTGTTAGTTAGAGATAAGATCGTGTCCTACATGGACAATGTTGTAAATCACGGGTATAAATATCCCGGTAGTCTGTACATAGAATCTCTCTCAATCAATTCAACAACAATTCAACTTAATTTACTTTCGGCGCATCGCCAACCCTCGCAAGAGGTTAGTTTTCGACGAGTTTTTGCTTCCCCAGAGCAGAGGTAAGAACTCGTACCCGACGATTTACATCGTCGGGGCTAGCGTGTCGCTTTAGACACGTTAAGCCCTAGCGATGTGATCGTCGTTTATCAATGTCTTGGATAATCTTGATGTGGCTTTTTAATTCTACTTCGCTAGGGATTAACTCGTTTTAGGGTTTATTGCCGACGGTGTTTGAATTAGCTCGCTCATCTAGATTATCTAAGGCATTTACCATCCCCAAAAGCGATCGACGGCTTGATTTTCTTTGTGTTAATTCTCGATCTACACTTTGAGTTGCTATCGACCTTAGTCGTGTTTCGAGGTTCAACTCAAAGCCTGTTTTCGACCGTAATTAAGGATAGCACCAGGGTTTCAGCCGGTATTACCTAATGCATGTGATTATTTTGTATTTTTGCATGTATTTGCCACTTGTATGAGTAAATTGATAGGTATAAAATATATTTATTATAGGGTATTCTTAAGACTTCTCTGTGATCAGTATATTTATATTGGTCGATTGATTTATATAGGTTTGCACTAGAGTATTAGCTAGTGTATTTATCTTCATATATCCCTCATCGGCCGATTCCATCAAATTGCCACAGACGCATTAACAAAGGCCGATGAGATTAAATCTGTCTTTTAAACTTATTTTCTCATAACTTCAAGTAGGCCGATATAGCTTTGCCCTATCGGCTAGGCTCCCACGATATGACATCGGCCTATCGGCCGATTGGCCATCGTTTCTAATATGGTTTACTTGTTTATTCTTGTTGATTGCAGATCAAATCAACTGGCACGCCCTAAACGCACCTAGGCAAGCCATTGGACCTGCACTGGAGCTAAGCAGATCTCCCAGGCCACCGTGGAAACGTGGAACCCGTTTTGACATCTGGCGAGTCGAAATTCTATGCCAACATGCTTTTGGCACGCCCGGTGGGACCAGAAGAACACAAGCTTCGCATCATCAACAAGCTCACTGCAAGATGTCTAAGCAAAGCGAAATTTCTGAGGAAAACGTCGTCTCGGTCACCGCTGATCAGCTCAACGACGAGCAAAAGGCCGAGATGGCAAAATTGGTTGAACAGTTCCAGAATATGTATTTACAGACATATTCCAGGACTCGGCAAGGCACGCTCATCCAGAAATCCAAGGTGATAATGCCAAGCACTAGGGATGGAGCTAGCACGTCGGCGGCAACCCAAGATCAAGCCATCAAGACTGAAGAGGATACTCGCTGCGCTACGCCGACGCTGCAGGACCGCATCGACTCCGCGGTTCACTCAGCGCTCATCAATCAGTCTGGAATCCTGGTGAACACATTGACCAACACAGTCAAATCCATACTAGACGGTTCCATTCATCAGCACAAACCTCAAGGGCCAATTTTCCTGCCCGACAACAAATTCCCTCCATATCGGACCTTGAGGACCGACTTGAGCACGGCTCCACAGCCGACAGCGCCGATCCCACCTCCATCGACCCAGCCAGTGTCAACTATGCCAATGGTCTTGACAAAACAAGTAGGAGGAAGCCCTCAACACATCACAGAAGATCAATTCGTGCAATGGACAAGGGGAAGACAAGCTCCAGCAGCCTTGCAGCAGCCGATAGTCAAGCCAATACAACAAGCCGCTGCCAATCCAACATCGGCTAGGCAAGCCCAATTCCCCCTGCCAGGCAATCCTCCACAAGTAGCTGCCTACAACGCGCCGCAAGGCTATCAGCAGTACGCTACAGGGCAGTACGATGCAACAAACTTGAACCATCACTTTCAGCCATACTCCCCTAGGCAATATCGGCCAGAAGGTTTCCAACTACCATATCATCAAGAGTTTCCACACCAATCCACAGGACTTGCTCAAGGGCACTGGGCCGATATGGTAGCCGAAGTGATGCGTGATCAAATCGGTTTGAAGCCCAAGGAGAATGCAACTATGTATCGGCACCCATACCCAGAGGAGTTTGACAGAGTACCATTGCCAAGCCGATACAAAATTCCTGATTTCTCTAAGTTTTCAGGGCAGGATAATGTCTCTACGTACGAGCATATTAGCCGATTTTTGGCCTAGTGCGGTGAAGCATCGGCTATGGAGGCGTTGAGGGTGAGATTTTTCCCCTTGTCTTTGTCAGGATCGACGTTCACTTGGTTTTCCTCTTTGCCCTGCAACTCTATTAGAGGATGGATAGACCTAGAGAAACAATTTCATAGGTATTTCTTTAATGGAGTACAAGAGATGAAGCTATCTGATCTCACCGCCATCAGGCAGAGAGTTGACGAATCGGTCCCGGATTACATTCAATCATTCAGGGACATCAGAAACAGGTGCTATAGCCTTAGCCTCACCGATTCTCAGTTGGCCGATTTGGCTTTCCAGGGACTACTTGGGCCGATACAAGAAAGGTTCTCGTCACAAGAGTTTGAAACTCTAGCTCAGCTAGCACAAAGGGTATCGGCCCACGAGCAACGATTCCAAGAGGCGAGAAAATTTACAAAGAAGGTCAACAATGTCTATCAGTACGTCTCTGTTGATGCAAAAAACACACACTGGCCTGGGAGATCTGCTTAGCTCCAGTGCAGGTCCAAATCTTGATGAGATACGGGCGTGCCAGTCAGTTTGATCCTGCAACTGACAAGATATACAAACGACAGATCAAAGAACCGATCGGCCAACATAGCCGATGTAGTAATTCCAGCCGATCCTGATAACAGCCGATAGTTTTGAGCTATCGGCTATGTGTTCAATGTAGATTCTGACACTTGACAAAGAGACAATCGGCTGATGATAATATGCATTAGATCGGCAATGACTTGATAAAGTGAAACGAAAGTTAGAGATACTCGATCGGCTGTAGATATCAATGATACATAATCTAAATCTCAAAATATATTTAAACTAAGTGATTGGGATAGATCGGACAGGGCGCCGAGACAGTATAAATCACTTATGTCTAAAAACACCTCAAGAGAGAGATTACATATATTCATAGCATAGCCGATGAAGTGAATCTAACATAGATCCAATGCCATAAAATCCACAAGATTAGATTAAACAGTGAAACCTTTGTTGTCATCGGCTAAATTCAACTTATATGCAATCCTTATAAGCCGATGCAACGTCCAGATAACTCATCGGCTGAAACCCCGATGAAACCCTTATCGGCAATCAAAAAGCAGGCTAGAGATCCATGGTTCTAAGCACGACTTAGTAGGTCAAACTCAACTGATGCAGCACTAAGTATGTAAAGAAACATAGTATCTAGATGATCAAGCTCTTGACTGATTTTCAGGGTGGTAGATGCCTAGGCTAATCTAATCTAGCAAAACGATTTAGCCGATACCGGCAGAAACCCTAAAACGAGAGGCAGCCGATAACGCTAAATCGAGATGCTAATACTAGATTAACGGAAGACATATGATAAATAGCCAGGCAAATATATTATCCAAACCAGAGCAATCCAAGAGGTCGGATGTACTGATGCAGCCTTGAACGACGCCGACGTAGATGATACAATTGCCTGAACCGACGGAACATTGGACTTACCCCTTCGCCGGAGATCGACAGCCGATGCAGCCCCGCGTCAGGTGCCAAATTCCGCCGGTCGATAAATAAACCGTAACAGAGTAAAAGGTGGCGATGCGCCGAATTGTATTGATCGATCATTGATATCTTACAATAACCCCGGGTGTACATATTTATACCCATGGGGAGATACTAGTCCTTGTAGGACAAGAAAGAAACTTTCCTAAAGATAAAAGAAAAACATAAAGTCCTTAAGGGACACTAAACACACTTTCCTAAAGATAAAAGGAAACTAACAAATATTCTAATTAATAGATACAATTGCCTTCTTCGGACTCAATCCGCACGTGGCAATCCTCATGAAGCACATCAACCGAACCCGACAATGATCCTGCCATCTCCTTATCGGAATCGGCTACATCGGCTATCCTTGTCCGATTCTGTTTCAGCCGATGCACACCGTAGCCGATTTGGCTTGCAGCCGATTCATACTCTGTTTCTGTAATCGCTTATCTCCTCCAATCAGCTTCGGCTTTAACTCTGAATCCAATGCATGATTTACCAAATTTCGTCGTTAACAGTCTCCGACGATGAAGAAGATGACGATGCTGAAGTCAATTTGGCTGAATGGGCCCGGATGAAGAAGCCAACTACGTGCCAATGGATTAAGAAGGGCAACAAGGAAGACAAATTCGACTTCGACATTAACAAGGCCGATAAAATATTTGACCTACTACTACAGGAAAAACAGATACAGTTGCCTGTAGGTCATGTATTGCCATCGGCCGACGAAATAAAGAAAAGGAGATATTGCAAGTGGCACAACACCTACTCTCATCATACCAACGAGTGCAAGATTTTCTGACAACAGATACAATCGGCCATCGAGCAAGGCAGGATCAAGTTTGATGAAGCCAAGAGGCCGATGAAGATCGAAGGACACCCGTTCCCAGTCAACATGGTGCGGGCTGATAGGGCCGATAGCGATGCCTATCGGACCAATAAGAGACCTTATCAGACTTCGGAGGGCCTTATCAGGAAATACCAGCGAAGGCGAGAGGAGCAAGCACAAGACTATGATGACCAAGACAAATCTTATGATCCCCATTGGGAGTGCGAATTCTTCCGATTTTGCTGGAACGAAGGGATGAGGCTGCCGACAATGCAAGAGTGTCCTGCATGCAATGACATGGAAGAATCTTACCAGGGCAGCTCAAGCAGACAGGCACATCGGCCGGCCAAGCAGAGGAAGCCCGTACATGAGAGGCTGGGGCCGATGCGCCATAATCATCATACTGAAAACGACGAACCAGTCCAGAACCCTCAATGGTTGCATGGCGCTCTCGGTTGCTGATACATGACGGAGAAGGAGAGGGGAAAGAGAGAGGGAGATGGAGAGAATGGAGGGAAAGGGTAAGAACAAATAGGTGGTGCACTAGTGTGAATAAGATGTCTAGGTGTTGTTGATGAGAAAACACGGCGGCCTGGGAGTTTTGCTTAGCTCCAGTGCAGGTCTGAATCTTGTTTTCGGGTTCAGGACGTGCCAGTTGGTTTGATCCTACAACCAACAAGATACACAAGAAAGCAATGTTAGTAAACGATAGCCGATCGGCTGGTGAGCCGATGACATATTGTAGAAACCTAGCCGATGCAAACGAGTCGAATCGGCTGTAAGGCAGAGAATGTTACTCATAAACTAGATTTAGGTTGAATATAATCATAAACAACTTTTCCTTAACATAATCAATCCTATAGGTTGAACCCAATCAATGCAGCATGAGATTGATATCTTTTAAAATCAATTTTCATACAATTATATAGCCTAAATGACTAGCCGATGAGTAGATGTTGTAGATTAGATCCAAAACAATCATGATCGGTCATAGAGAGAAATAACAAGTAATTACTAATTTAATCATTTTCTTAGATGCAAGCAAATACGATAGATCGGACCCAACCGAGACAGTATTAATTGCTTATAACCAAGATCAAACGAATCAATAATTATATGGATTTGTATCATGGCCGATGAGATATTTTGGGATATTTCAGATAATGTATCGGCTAGAACTCCGATACAGCCTTATAGAAGAATATCAATCTTGATCGAATATACTAAACAAGTTTCAATCTCGATGGATCAGACCTAACCGATGGCAGGGTGAGGTTTGAAACAGGCTTAATATATTTAAAGGATTAATGTACTTCTATAAGATGATAGATATAACACATTAAGCAACTTAAAGCTTGTAAACTTAAATGCAAAACAGTTATATCGGGTAAGATCGGCTGAAACCCCGATTCTACCCTTATTGGTAATTAATAAGCAGGTTAGTTTTTATGATTCTAAACATGACTTAGTAGGTCAAACCCAATTGATATAGCACTAAGTATGAAAAGAGGCATAAAGTCTAAACAATCAAACTTTTGATTGATTTTCAGGGTGGTAGATACCTTAGCAACTGACCAAACGATTTACCTAATACCGATAAAACCCTAGAAAAGGTTTGGCCGATACAGATAAATTGATGCATCAAGTTAGATTAGCTAAGATATATGATAACCAGCAGTTGTACAAGATAAATTAAAACATCTAAAACGATGTCCTAATCCGTCGATACAAACTGCTGAGACAAGCCATACCTCTTGCTGGAGATTGAAGCCGATGCAGCCCAACTCGAAATAAGAAATCATCGAAAAGTAAAAGTAAAAGGGTGATGATGCGCCGAGAGTGTGTATTGAACTGTTGTTGTTTTTCTTACAAGACCCTGGGCATATATTTAAAACTGAACATACAAACCTTGTCCATATCGAACATGACTCAAACTTGCCTAAATACAAAATAAACAAACAAGTCCCTAGGCGGACTCTTACCACGAATTCCTTAAAGGAAACATCTAACTTTTATTTCTAATTAATAGATACAATTGCCTTTTCTGGACTCAATCCTTGTTTGGCAATATCTTCAGATCTTCTCTCGAGTCTGATATGAACTCACACTGCCTGTATCGGCTAACCGAGTCCGATTTTGTATCGGCCGATACAGCTTCCAACCGATGCGTTGGTCTGTTTTTGGAAACAACCCTATCTCTTTCGAATCCGTTTCGAATCTATTTTTATCCTTTCGTTTTCTTGCCAAATTTTGTTGTTAACAGGTGTATAATTATTATGTTGTCCCGTCCGGACGGGAGACCGTCCTAAAGTATTTCTGTAAAAATATTAAGTAAACTACTTCACCTTATATGGCCAAGTCTAATCTAATCAGGCTTCTAATTGGGCTTAGCACATAAACAGCTTGCTGACCTTGATAGACCACAAACATATTGTGATATTTTATGGTCTATTTAATGACGAAAATGAGTATAATAGAGTCAATGATGAAAGGGGAATCTTCACTGGATCAATGACAAAAAAATATGTTTTCGCCACTGAACATGAATAGACACGTAGGTGACGAACGAATTTTCGTCTCATGAACGTCACAAATTACGAAATGTCACATAATTTTCTATATCGTGACTTAAATAAAACGTCACCTATCATAAAATCTCTTCTCTTGTAGTACATAGCCTATTGCCAGATTTGTAACAGGAGTTGATTCATTTTCTCGTAAGAATGGTGTAAGATGGTACTAAACTACCCAATACTACAACACTACTATATGCTTCAAACTAGTTGGGATGCTGCATATATGTATATAATTGTTGGATAATATTACCACAATTCAATAGGTAATAGAAACTACGAATTTTTTATTTCTGCAACACCTAAAAAATAAAGTATAGAGTAACATGGCACAGAACCATAAACTATTTGCGATGTGAGTGTGACTCAACTGGTTAGGTTTCTTGTGATGGAACCAGCCACCCGGGTTCAAATCATATGTTTGACATGGGTGCTTGCATTTACGGCTAATTATTCTTTCAGTGGTAGGCGACGTACCCGTCGTCAGCGAGGCGTTCGTGGTTACTTCGTGTGACATCCTGGCCCAATTGGGATTTGGCATGTGTACCCGTCGACAGCGAGGCATCCATGGTGACTTCGTATGACATCCTGGCCCAATTGGGATTTGGCAAATCTGGCCTATGAAAGCTGTGTGTGCATGTTTAGTACCACCTTATTATTTTAGCAAAAGTGAAACCAACTTATAAGGTGATCTCTTCTCTCTAACCATATCACTTCAGGGTTAACTCTTTTACACGAAGCGAGGACAAAAGTGTAAGTTGGGTGGTATGTGTATGTGGGCCCACCCGTCAATTGGGCTGGGCTGCACGGTTAAGATATGCCGGCCTTATCTTTCGAAAGTGCTAATAGGGATGAGGTGTGCGTGTGTACGTACATAGGGTTGAGTGTGCGCACGTTGTGAATGCCTGTATTTGCACTGTATTTCTCAGAAAAACACCATAAACTAATTAAGCCTACAGACCAACATAAACAAAACCCATAAAACAAGAGATCAAGATCATACTTATCCCTCAGTCAGATCTGGCTCTTCTAATGCTTCAAGTCTTCTCTCCCTTCTCTCTCTATCTCTCTGTCCCTCCCTTTTCTATCTCTCTCCCTGTGGACAGTAGACCTGCCTCTTCTTCTCTTTGACTATATCAGCATTTGAAAACAGACCGGAGGTCAAAAAAAAAACAGGAGACCGGATGATTGGGCAGTGCGTACACAGTTATTGCGGGGGACGGGGGGCCTGATGCGCTGGTGGTCACGCGGCACGATCAGTTCCCCCCTCTCTAGTCTCTCCTCTCTTATTTCTATATGTATATACGTATGTATAAACTTTATATACATATGTATAAAAATTTTATATTATACAATTTTTTTATATATGTATATATATATACATACGTATATATAAGTATATATATATAATTTTTTTATATGTATATATTTTTAATATATAAAAAATATACACGTACACAAAGTTTATATATGTACATATACCAACTTTATATATGTGTATACAAACTTTGTATATTTACATATAAAAACCAAAAAAATATATTATATGTGTATACAAACTTTGTGTACGTGTACACAAAGTTTGTATACGTACGTATTAAAAAAACCAAAAAAGAAACAGGAAAGAAACAAAAAAACCATGCTCACGTGCTCCCCCTCCCGCGCGCCGTTTGCCCCTCACCCCTCTCCGCGTGCGCCATGTGTCCTAGTCGCGTGGGGGGTGGCGCACGTGACTGGCCGCGCATTAGCATTTCCGAGTTATTGGCCTCATCCATCACCAAGTCAACAAGAAACGTCATGCAAGAGTCCCTCCCAGAATCCAAATGCAAAAATGTCAACATAGATGAGATGGTGAAAAACAGGCTGATTTAAAGAAAAACATGTTGACACATGGCTAATTCTTATTAACTTACAAGCCCCGTATATTTATATTAAGATATATTTTACAATGGTCTCTACGATTGATATAGCATATCTAAACCGTTCATCTTTCCTAACCCAATAAATCATATTTCATTATACTACAACATCTAAAAACTACTGGTAGCAGCTGACAGTATAACTCAATGATAATAATACTCGTACTGGAATGCTACCAACCGAGACCACCATAAACATACTCATTAATTAGTTAATACACAACGTTAAGATGTCAGTAATAGCATATATGGCCAGCTGGAGGGACTGTGCGTCTGTCTCGGAAATCAAACCGGAGAGTTGACAGCTACAGATTACTGAAATAAAATGTTAAAAGTCTTCGTCACGACCATGTTAAAATTGTTTTATGTATTTTTAAGCTATATTTGTATATGTATACCCTCGTACCATCGACGAATTTTTAAGCTATACGTCTCTCCACAAACTCTCTCATCGTCACTTCTTGTCACCACAAGGTTTCACTGGGGTGCTTTGCTGCCCCGTCGCGGCCTCAAGCGGCTTGGCTATTGCCTAAGGTGCGTACGTCGTCCCACAGTCCCGAGCTGAAGGCTCAAATTTTTCATTTTCTTTTCCTGGCCCTGTGGTAGGTTTTTTATGTGGAGCTTATTGTTCTCGCAAAATTTTATAGACATACCTTACTAGTAGATAAGGTTATGTCTATATAGAAAATATAAAGTTCATGATACATTTATGTCGACTTGTTTGTAATATATATTTTTTTTAACGAAGTAGTAGAAGATGAAAGTTGTCAGAAATTTGTTTAGCATCGGAAGTTCTTGTTTTCATTTAGATAGCATCGAAAGTTTGCGGTTTAGTCTAATAGCATAGATAGTTAGCCTCCGTTAGTAGCATTGCATCCAAACTTGAGTTAGTCTTCTATTTTTCTGATTTTCCTTTCAGGAAATCATCGTGCGAAAATCCAAAAGTGCCGTTCGAGTCCTTCCTCCTCCAGCCTCTCACGGTCTCTCACTCCTCGATCCTTAGCCCAAATCAAGGCTACAGCAATGGCCAACCAATAGCTCACCCAGTGTCGCCATAGATGCTGCCCACAAGGTCAGCATGCAGCCGTCGTCCTTGCGCTCCCGTGCAGCCGCGGCACAGCCTCCGTCACGCCTGCCCACGAACTCAACATGCAGCCATCTTTCTAGCACTCGCGTGCAGCCGCGGCGCGGCCTCCTTCACGCTTGCCAACGGCCACCACCTCTCTCTAGCTCGCCGTTTCGCTGATATCTTTTCTTTTCTGATTCTGTTTTTATAAGTAGGTTGACTATATTAGGGAAGGATCGTGCCTACGTATACATGTCCTCTGCATTGCTATCAATCAAATTATTGCGTTGAGTCTAATATCCGCTTTCATGGCATCGATCAGCCGCTTTCTTTTCCTCTCTTCCGCTCAAATCTCTTCTACATTCAATGGCACACCGCTCCCCAAGCTGCAGCATGCCGGCCTCCTCTGGCAAGGTAATAAATACCGTATAGCAGGTCGCGGATAGCGGATAGGTTCGTAGATAGCGGACGCTAAGTTTTAATAGTGATAACCTATGAGGATAAGTAGAGCTTTAGTAGCACTCGAAGAGTTGATGTCATGTTTCAACTTAAATTAAACTAAGAAGTAAATATGATATTCTACTCATTACATATTAAGACTCATAAAATATAATCTTTTGAGAGAAAAAAAACTAACAAACTCGTCATTTGTTATGGGTTAGTGGTTATATAAAATAGGCTCATGCTATAGCAGCCCACTAAATCGAATTGTGACTGCTAAGTTCTACGCTACGTCATAACAGTAGTAGTAGAGGGCAGCTACTGCTATAGTGACCACTATAGCGCCCGCTATGAATGATATTTACTACCTTGTCCTCTGGTCGCCTGACATGCATCGTCACGGCATCCATGGCGCCCACAGTCACCATGGTCACCACATCAACTTTGGTCTCCTCTTGCGCCCTGACATCCTCACCATGATCTCACTGCTCCATCTCAAAGTGGCGGGGGTTGTTCCTTGTCACCCTCGGCACATATGCCTTGTATAACCAAGTTCCATCCAACACCTTCCATGCCTGATCACCCAAATTGGGTGAGGATGGACTTCCGGTGCTCCATTACGGCTTGGTTGCTTACTCCAATGTTGATGGGGCGGGTTGTCTTCATTCATGCTTGTCAAGCTTGAATGGAGTATGTCTTCATTCATGGTTGTTTGGAAAATTCAAATTTTCAATTATTTTAAACAGATTCCATCACTTCTATTACATATTAAGACATGCAAACGGGCTAAAATGAAAATATAGTCAACTATAAATTTATATATCCAATCTAGCTCTACAACTTGATGAGTGGAGTGCCTCCATTTGACGTTATTAGAAGTTTAATTTTTTATTTTTCAAAATATATCTCACCTATTCTATTGCATATTTTTGGTATGTAAACAATCTCAAATAAAAATATAGTTAACTATAAAGTTGTATATTTTGTCGAGCCGGTTTGTTTTCATCCAACTTTACAAATAAAGGTATGTATCTTTTAAATAAAACTATCATTTGAGGATCAATGTTGGGTCGATACTCAATGCACTAGACATTTCGATCACCGGCGGTAGCGAAACTGTAACACAACTAGAGCCCAATCCACAGGGAGTTGTTCAGCAACTATATATGGAACAAAGCCCTAAGTTTCACCTTCTTGCATCTAGACTTAATTTGGGGATAACACAGCAACGGTGAGCAGATCCATACTCCCTCCCTTTTTCAATGGACGTCGTTGACTTTTTGAAATATGTTTGACCATTTGTTTTATTTAAAAAAGTTATGCAATTATCATTTATTTTATTATGACTTGATTTATCATCAAATGTTTTTTAAGCGTGACATAAATATTTTTATATTTACACAAAAATTTTGAATAAGACGAATGGTCAAACGTTAGTCAAAAATGTCAACGACGTCATACATTAAAAAAATAGAGGGAGTATTTAGCAAGCTATTGGAAATATGTGATCACGTAATTTTCAAAGGAATGCTTTTCGCAAACTTTTTGTTTGAAAATATTTTTCCTAAAATATTGTGTGTGTTCTAAAACTTTTTGAAGGACATCCGCGTCTTGATCCATCTGCAAGTTTCTTTGTAACGACTCAAACGGAATGGACAATTTTAGTTTATTAATTAAATTTGCGGCAAGCATTCGTGCATCGGCAATGTCGTTGGCATATGGTCGACATTCGAGCACCGCGTGCAAGCCAGAAATACCGTACTAGTTACTACCATTATTTCACCACTACTTCATCGAGATTTTCTTTCTTCTCTCATACTTGATTAATGCATTCTATTTTTCCTCCTTTTTTGGATAGAAATGACATTTGATCTGTTTGTCTTGAGCAGGGAATTCACGCCTACCAGATTCTTCTTGTGAGGTTTCGTCTTTTTTTTCCCCTTCTAGAAGAGCTCTTTTGGGGTAAAGGTAAGAAATGATAGCAGGACGGGAAAGAATTAGTGCCCATAATTATTCTTTATAAATTTTAATCAATCATGCAAGGAATATGCAAAAAAAATATAATGTCGAAATTCGCCACTGTTTTAAAATCACAAATTTCAGATATGAGTATTTCAAAATATTTGAACTTACCATAAGAATTTAAAGGCATATAGACTGGGTGTACATATTGAGGTATTAAATATGAATTATATGAATTTTTTATAAACAATTTTATGGATTTGAATATAGATTTAAATTATCATTGATGATGTAGATACGTATATATGATTTTGAAAATTAAAAGTACATTTTTCACATAGTTATTCGGAATTGAAAAAAAAATAACAAGCTACAATTTTTTCCAAATCTATTATTTATACTTCAAAATTTTTCAAATGAAACTTCCATTACAAACTGACACTTTTTAGTTCAAATTATAAGTTGGAAACTGATATTTTAATTCAAAATTGGACCATGATATTTTGTATTTTATACTATTATGACTTTTAAAACAAAACTAAGGAAACTATACAATGGAATTTGATAAATAGAAATAGATGATGTTTTACCATCGATTTGGTAAAATTAAGAAAATGCTTCATAAATCATCCCAATGAGTACGTACTATGTCCAAAATATTGAAGGAAAAACAAGATAGATGGAAATGGGAGCAAGAACTAATGGCACCCTCCCACAAGAACCACACACCAACATGAGTGACATTGGTCTATCTGAAGAATCAGAGAGCGAATCTGAAGAATATGACAGTGACACTAGCCTATCAGAGAAAGCAGCAGAGATGATCGACAGACGGCTCCTTTTAGCAGCCAGATCCGGTGATTCCATGGCAATGAGGGACATGGCTGCAAGTGATCCAGACGTGCTGCTCCGAACAACTAACCATGGGAGCAACTGCCTGCACATATCTTCCATCCATGGTCACGTAGAATTCTGCAAGGATGTGGTCAGGCTCAAGCATACTCTCCTCGCCGCCGCCAACTCATACGGGGAGACGCCACTGCTCGCCGCCGTGACAGCTGGGCATGCTGCTTTGGCTTCTGAACTGCTTAGACACTGCCGTGAATTCGGCTTGGGGGATGCAGTTCTGAAGCAGGACAGCATTGGATGCAATGCACTGCACCATGCCATTCGCGGCGGCCACGAGGACCTCGCACTGGAGCTGATAGCTGCACAGCCGGCGCTGTCACGAGCCGTGAACAAGAACAACGAGTCACCCATGTTCATTGCTGCGATGAGAAACTCTGCAGACATATTCGAGAAGTTGCTGGCTATCCCGCATTCCACTCATTCAGGATGCGCAGGTGATAATGCTCTGCATGCTGCCGCGAGAAATGGGAATTCAGGTGAGAATTAATTAAAAAACTACTGTTGAGAATTTCTTTTTTTCTCGCTGTTTTAATTCTTCTGTGATTGTCGCCATCGCTGACGCCTTGAAACCTGCTTTTTCAGATATTGCTAAAAGGGTTATGGAGACGCGTCCATGGCTGGCCAAACTGCCAAACAGATATGGGAAAACTCCCATGCACCATGCGGTGCTTTGTGACCATGTTGGCGTGCTACGAGTATTGCTGGAACATGATTCTTCTTTAGGATACGTCGTAGCAGGCACTGAAGACGTTCCTCTCCTTGTTTCTGCCGCATTCCAAGGTCATATTGGCATTGCTCAAGAGATTCTAAACTATTGTCCAGATGCTCCCTTTCGCAGTAAGAATGGTTGGACATGCCTGAATACAGCTGTGGAGGCAGATCGGCTGGAGTTTGTCGAATTCGTCTTGAGGACACCAGAACTAAAGAAACTGGTTAGCATGCGAGATAACCAAGGGAAAACTGCTCTACATTACGCTGTCCGGAGGTGTAATCCAAAAATGGTTGCCGCTTTGTTGTCGCATGGAGGCACTGATGTCACGATTCTTGACAACTACAGTAGTCCACCAAGCTGGCAATTATGGGGACTCGGGGATCACACTAAGACTTTGAACTGGGTATGCATGTTATAACCTCCACTCTCAAGTACATTTTTTTCATTTAATACATGCTATGCGACATTAAAAACTTTGATGACATATAAAAGCTAGGTTACGAGGATTTGACATACAAGAATCTTGTACTCGTTCAACATGAAAAATATTTCCATGTCATTGGCTCATCGCCACATTGTTAGAAATTTATGTTACCAACTACTTCACTGTTTCTTTTATGGTCCATAAGGAGGTATCAGGGTTACCAGATAATTTAGTGTTCCTTTGTGGCACCTTGATCTTAAATTTAGAAATTAAGGCAAACACTCTCAGGGACCATAAATTTCACAAAACTGCCAATATGTGGCTAGAACTATCATTTTGCTACAATTTTAACTAGGTATTTCGCAACATTGCAACAATAGTAAACGGTTTTATATTAAAAAAAACTGCAACTTTACTCCCCCCCCCCCCCCNTACCCCCCCCCCCCCCCAATCTCGTTGTTAAAGGTGTTATCTCAGGTTTTAAATGAAAATCTAGTCCTGTTTTTGGGTGACAGTGACAGAGACAAGGATTGGGCACTTCTTGAAGGCATTGTGGAGTAGGTGCATAATGCTCTATGTGTTTGTCTTGATTATGTGTGGGTGAGTTGCTGCTAGGCAACATGATATGCTCGCGTTTGCCTTAGTTTATCCGCATGAGGACAATCTTCGTAAGATCACATTGTTAGCACTAATCATGACTTGTACATGTATCAGAATATTTTGCATGTGTTGTCGTGCATAGATCAGTAGGGTTGCATGCGTGTGTTGCATATAGGAGTTAGTTTAATTAGTGGAATAATCAGATGCATGGCATTAGCAAGTAGTTAGTTAGTTGCATGCGTGATTAGATGGTCACGTCTTGGACCGCTTCATGTGAATCGTGGAGTTAGTAAGTCTGTTGTGCATGAGTTCGTGGCTCGTGCAGGCCGTGCGTACGTGCGCGTATGACCCGGGGAGTAGGTGCTCCTGTATGTGCATGCGAGGAAGACTAACTAGCTATATAAGCTATGTACTCATCTGTTTACTTGGCGTGTGATTTAACAGAGAAAAGAGGAAAGGCATTCGTTGCCGCAAAAGCCAGTGTGTCTGCTTTCTTTGTGTTTATCCACCAAGCTCTCTCGTGAGTTTGCCGCTTGTGTGAGTGTGAATTTGTTGTTTCCTGGGCCAAAGCTATCATTTGGTATCAGAGCAAGGTGATGACTCATGACAAGTCGCCGGAGGGAATGCCACCGAGTGGCGGCAGTGGCGGCGGTGGCAGCGGTCATGGTGGTGCTATGGTGGCGGCACGACCGGCCAGCAAGGTTGTCTCTATGCATTACCCAATTCTAAGTGACACAAACTACGGCGTGTGGGCCGTAAAGATGAAGATCATCCTACGTCATCTTGGTGTATGGGCGGCAATAATTGGCGAAGGATCGTTGGTCGGAGAAGAGAAGGACATCGAAGCTCTCGCCGCCATCTCTCAAGCTGTGCCGGATGCCGTGATGATGGCCATCACGGACAAGGACACGGCAAAGGAGGCTTGGGAGGCCATAGAGAAGATGAACGTCGGCAAAGATCGAGTCAAGAAGGCGCGACCACAAGCATTGAAGAGGCGATTTGATCGCTTGTACATGGAGGATTCCGAAACTATTGCGGAATTCTCACTGAAGCTCACCGCACTAGTAGGGGAGATGCGTTCTCTCGGTGCTAAGGTAAAGGATAGTGTTGTTGTGGAGAAATTGTTTAGTGCTGTTCCTGACAAGTTTGTTCACATTGTTGGCACCATCGAGCAATGGGGTGACGTGTCAAAGATGTCCGTGGCGGAGGCGATCGGGCGCTTGAGGGCGTTCGAGTAATCCTTGAAGGGTCGGCGCCGTGAACCGGAGGGTGAGCATTTGTTGCTCACACGTGCACAGTGGGAGAGTCTCTCACTCAAAGAAAAGAAGAATGACAACCGTGGTGGTGGTCACGGCAAGGCTGGTGGTGGTCGTAGTGGCGTGCGTTGCCACGACAATGACGATGGCACAAGCAGCGACTCCGACAACAGCGAGCGCAAGACGGACGGCAAGAAAGGCAAGTGCTACAACTGCGGAGTTCGTGGGCATTTTGCTAGCGAGTGTCGCAAACCAAAGAAGGAAGAGGCGCTCCTCGCGACGGTGGACGACGAGCCCTGTCTACTGTGAAGATCCATGGAGTATGCAAGTCAAGATTAGGGGGGAAATTGTTAGCACTAATCATGACTTGTACATGTATCAGAATATTTTGCATGTGTTGTCGTGCATAGATCAGTAGGGTTGCGTGCGTGTGTTGCATATAGGAGTTAGTTTAATAAGTGGAATAACCAGATGCATGGCATTAACAAGTAGTTAGTTAGTTGCATGCATTAGATGGTCACGTCTAGGACGTAGATCGTAGTCAGGCTGGTAGACCGCTTCATGTGAATCGTGGAGTTAGTAAGTCTGTTGTGCATGAGTTCGTGGCTCGTGCAGGCCGTGCGTACGTGCGCGTATGACCCGGGGAGTATGTGCTCCTGTATGTGCATGCGAGGAAGACTAACTAGCTATATAAGCTATGTACTCATCTGTTTACTTGGCGTGTGATTTAACAGAGAAAAGAGGAAAGGCATTCATTGCCGCAAAAGCCAGTGTGTCTGTTTTCTTTGTGTTTATCCACCAAGCTCTCTCGTGAGTTTGCCGCTTGTGTGAGTGTGAATTTGTTGTTTCCTGGGCCAAAGCTATCACACATGTGGATTCATGTTTAGCCTCTTCCCTCTGTATTTTCAAGTATATGCTTGCATTTGTCCATGTGTGTATTCACAATGTACCTGCATGCCAAGATTAGCGGATCTGTATGTCTTTTTTCTTTTAGGGGAATCTGTATGTCTAATTGATGCATGGATTAACATCAATATATCAAATGTGGCACCCTATTCTCTCCACATTGATTACTTTATCTTGGAACTGCATGCTTATAACAGAACTGGTTATCATATCTATAACTAATAACCAATTTAGCATTATTATGCATATCAATTTTTGGTTTAATGATTATTGATAGATTGATCTTAGTTCTATTTGTGCTTTTATTATTTGGATTTCCATGCAGAATGAAGTGTCCATGCTTATGATGGAAGCCGATCCCCGAAATGCAACCTCTGTGCATAACCTTGTTGTGGATGCAAAGATAAAAGTAACTAATGATTCAAGGATGAAAGCAATGCTTGTAACTCAGATAAACACAAGGAGCACTTCATTAGTGGCTATCCTCATAGCGACAATTACATTCGTCGCTGCTTTCACCTTACCTGGAGGATACAATACTGATATTGGAAGTGAGGGACATCCCATTATGGCAAAAAAGTTTGCACTTCAGGCTTTCTTGATCTCAGATACTTTAGCAATGTGTTCCTCATTTGCTGTTGCATTCATATGCATCGTAGCAAAGTGGGAGGATCTTCAGTTCTTGCTTTATTACAGGTCCATTACTATGAAGCTTATGTGGTTTTCATACATGGCAACCATTACAGCATTTGCAACTGGTTTGTACACAGTTTTAGCTCCTCATCTTCAATGGTTGGCTATTGCGATTTGTTTTCTGCCAGCTTTCCTGCCCATTCTTACCAAGCTGCTAGGTGACTGGCCTATCTTGAAGCTCAGATTTCAGCTAGGTAAAATTTATAAGTCAGGCTTCATTGACATGCTGTGACTTCAATGATTATTCTTGTTGCCATTGTACCTTGTAAAATTAATATATTAAAGTTAGATACTAATATTTATTTTGGCTTGCTACATTGTTAATGTTAGTTGTGGAATATGTCAAAACTCTAGTATGTACCCTCATGCTCCTGATATGGCATTTGTAAAATCGTGAGCAAACTATATACCCTTATGAATCAATGAATAAAATATTATCTCGTTGTTTGAATTACCTATTAGTTATATTGCGCCCAATGAGTGTCTAACTATTTCTGAACTTTTTGGGTATCGGACATTACATATGGGCTAATATGATCAAATGATGATAAGCGCATCTATTGTTTTATTATTATATTTCATAGATCATAGAACAAGAGACACCTCATAAGGACTAGCTTATAGGTGTCGGTTTATTTAAAACCGAAATCTATTACCGTTTTATATCTCTATAATACGAAAAATCTAAATAAAAACCGACAACTATATTATAGATGTCGGTTTTTTTAAAAAACCGATACCTATATTTATATTATAGGTGCCGGATCTAGATAAAAACCGGTACCTATAGTATTGGTATAGGTTTTTTTATAAAACCGGTTTTTTAACGGTTTTTTAAAAGAACAGGCACCTATTACCGAGCCAGCGTCACCCCCACCAAATAAAAATCATATCCACACACTCAATCCCATCGCCATCTCTCGATCTCGCGCACTTCTCCTCCTCACTCTTCTCTGCATGTGCCCATACTCCACTCCTCTTCATCTTTGCTGCAAGGTGGTGACCGGCGTCGGCGGAGGCGGTTGCGGCATCACCTCCTCATCCGCCACTCTCCCCTCCAGCCGCTTCCCTCCCCCTCTGGCCCCCTCTCTCCTAGCCGCTTCCCTCCCCCTCGCCTACTCCCCTCTTCCTCTCCCTCTCTGTCGGTGCGCATGCGCTGGAGGAGGGCGACGGGATGGGCGATGGGAAGGGCGGAGGCGGAGACAGAGGAGGACCACGGCGGCCGCTCGTGGCCGCCCAGATCCAGCAGCGATGACGGAGAAGACCAGCGCAGAGGGCGAGGTGACAGTGGCAGCGACAGCCCTTCTCCTCTGCATCCGCCTCCTCCGCCTTCTCCTCCTCCAGATTGACCGACAGCGACGGCGGTGGTGAAGAAGGCCGATGCGGCGGCCCGATCCAACGATGAAGGCTCAAGAATCGGCGACGACCTCTCCTCTCCGCTGCCTTCTCTTTTCCATCCGGCGACGACGCCGGTGGTGGAGAAGGTCAGCGGCGGCGGTGGTGGTGGTGGCGAAGTGGTGACGGCAGTGACGGTGGTGGTGGTGAAGGCCGGCGTGGATGTAGAGGCTCTCTTTTTTTAATTTTGTTGAATGCTATAGGTGCCGGTTGTGGGGTAGGAACCGGCATCTATAATCTCTATAGGTGTCGGTTCCAAAAACCGACACATATGCCTATGCCCGAGGAAAAAGGTACCGACAAATTAGTGTCGGTTGGGAAACTGGCACCTATGGTTATTTCTGTGCTGGTGAGAGTTTTCAAATCAATAAGGAGTCACATATGTACAGAATACATATTAGTTCGAACCTATTAGCTAGGATTCGAGTAAGGTATATGAATTGGTAGCTCTACATGACCATATGTACTTGTTATAATTAATATATTGAAGTTCAAAGGTAATATTTTTATTTTGGTTTGTTATGTTTTGTGGAAGTCTGTCAAAACTCAAAGTATCTGCTTCATGTTGGTAATATGGCATAGAGGAAATCAATAATGAATTATGCTTATGAATTGATGAATAAAATGTTATTATTGTTGCTTGAACAGATTTCAAGTTAGGACAATTTCGTTTCTACCCATGTCCAATAGTAATTATACCCCTTACTTTTTAGGATTTTCGTTTTTGCCCTCACTTTTTTGAACCAAACAAGACGTTTACCCCTGGTTTAGACGGAAGTGAGTGGGACCAGACTTATTGCGGTAAAGAAATAGAGAAAAAAGGAAATAAAGATTTTTTGAATTATTGATTAACCTTTTTACCCCTGGGAAATATCCAAGTAGGGATGGCCCTCCAACGCACGCACGGGCTCCCTCCCAAAAGAAATCACATACGGCCAAGCGGCGGTGACGGTGAGCGTGTGTCATCCAGGCACAGACCTCCCAACGGCGAGCATGAGGCACTCCGTGTGGGCAAGAGGTCGTGGCGCGTGCTAGCTAGGTGGCGGGGAGAGGCTAGGCGGCAAGGAGGGGGCTTGGCGGTGGTAGGAGAAGGCTAGGTTCAGTGGCGGGGAGGCATTAGGGGAGCGGGCTTGGCGGCGACTGCCAGTAGCATGGGAGGAGCTGCAAGGAGGATTTGGTGTCAATGCTGGGTTGTGAACTAGTGCTGCTTGGCTTTGAGAAGGGGGAGCCATGGAGGAGATTTTCAAGGAAAAGGCCAGCAGGTAACCCCTTTGTGCTATTCTTGTGAGTGTAGTCTCTCAGTTTGGTTAGTACAATGAATTAGCAAATTGTTTCAAGGCAACAATTAGCTAAATGTGTATTTTTGTTGTTGTGATTTGTAGGCCAATTGTTGATGAGAAAACACGGCGGCCTGGGAGTTCTGCTTATCTCAAGTGTAGGTCCAAATCTTGCTTTCGAATTCAGGGTGTGCCAGTTGGTTTGATCCTGCAACCAACAAGATATACAAGAAAACAATGTTAGTAAACGATAGTCGATTGACTGGTGGGCCAATGACATATCATAGAAACCTAGCCGATGCACACAAGTTGAATCAGTTGTAAGGTAGAGGATGCTACTCATAAGCTCGATTTAGGTTAAATATAATCATAAACAACTTTTCCTTAACAGAACCAACCTCATAAGTCGAACCCAATCAATGCAGCATGAGATTGATATCAATTGTCATACAATTATAAAACCTAAATAACTAACTGATGGATAGATGTTGTATGATTAGACCCAAAATAATCATGATTGGCTGTAGAAAGAAATAAAAAGTAATTACTCATTTAATCTTTCTCTTTAAATGCAAGCAATTACGATAGATTAGACCCAACCGAGACAGTATTAATTGCTTATAACCAAGATTCGATAAATCAATAATTACATGAACTTATTTCATAGCCAATAAGACTTTTTTAGGGTATTTCAGAAAAGGTATCAGCTAGAACTCCAATACAGCCATATAGAAGAATATCAATCTTGATCAAATATACTAAACAAGTTTCAATCTCGACGGATCAAACCTAACCGATGGCAGCGTGATGTTTGAAACAGGCTTAATATATTTAAAGAATTGATACCCTTGTATAAGATGATAGATATAATATATCAAGCAAATTAAAGTATATAAACTTAAATGCAAAACATTTATACCAAGTAAGATCGGCTAAAACCTTGATTCTACCCTTATTGGCAGTCAATGAGCAGGTTAGTTTTTATGATTCTAAACATGTCTTAGTAGGTCAAACCCAATTAATACAGCACTAAGTATGAAAAGAAGCATAAAATCTAAACGATCAAGCCCTTGACTGATTTTCAAGGTGATGGATACCTTAACTAATCTAAACCGATGAAACGATCTAGCCGATACCGAATAAACCTCAGGAAAGGCTTGGCCGATACGAATAAATCGAGCCATCGAGTTAGATTAACTAAGATATATGATAGCCAGCAATTGTATAAGATAGATTAAAACATCTAAAACGATGCGCTAATCTGCCGATACAAATTGATGTTGACAAGCCATACCTCTTATTGGAGATCGAAGCCGATGCGGCCCAACTCAAAACAAGAACTCATCGAAAAGTAAAAGTAAAAAGGGTGACGATGCACCGAGAGTGTGTATTGAACTGTTGTTGTTTTCTTACAAGACCCTGGGCATATATTTATACCCGAATATACAAACCTTGTCTATATCGAACATGACTCAAACTTGCCTAATTACAAAACAAACAAGTCCTAATTTATAGATACAATTGCCTCTTTCGGACTCAATCCTTATTTGGCAATATCTTCAGATCTTCTCCTGAGTCCGATATGAACTCGCATTGCTTGTATTGGCTGATCGAGTCCGACTCTGTATCGGCCGATACGTCTTCCGGCCGATACGTCTTCCAGCCGATGTGCTGCTCTGTTTTTGAAAATAATCCTATCTCTTTGAATCCGCTTCGAACCCATCTTTATCCTTGCGTATCTTGACCAAATTTTGTTGTTAACACCAATTCACAGTGAGTTGAATTATTGCCCCAAAAAACAAACCGACCCAGCAAGAAAATGTATGCGCTTTAGCAACAAAGCATTCATCCCTTGCTTGTTGCTTCACGTTTTTTCTATTCCATCCTAGTCCATTCTAGGATAGGCGGCTAATATAATATGTGCGGTAGTCGTCGTCTGACCAATCGGCTCGGACACCAGACCGCTTGTGCCCGCCCATTCTGTCTCGCCCTAAAGAAAGCGTTGCTTTACGTTTGATCCTATGTGCCCAGAGAATGCAATGCGTTCTCCACTTTCGGATCTTGCAAAGAGAAAACGTCTTTTTTTTATTTTTTTCTCTCTCATTTGTGGAGCGAAGAAAGCGGGCTTTGCCCCAGCTACCGCTATCCTTGGGAAACCTAAAAAGCTGCCAAAGGAAAGATATGCAGTCTCTCCCTGGGCCAAGGGAGAGGACAGGGCAGAGAAGAAAACATCCTTTGCGATTAGTCGTTAGCGTCCGGTCATTTTTCAGCTTGCCAGATGGAGGGCCAAATACATCTATGTCTAGGGTAAAACATTGCCAACCCAACATGTTGACATGCATAACTATGGCAATACATGAACACTTCATAGCTGAACACTTCATGTGGGGTTCTAAGCAATACATGACTTTGTGGCGTTCTCTGGATGGTGACTGGTGCTGGTGCTGGCGGTGGTAGAGGTGAAGGTGGAGGTGGTGGTAGTGGTGGTGGTGGTGGTGGTGGTGGTGGGATGGGAAGGGGAGGAATAGGGATGGATACCGAGCCAGCTCGGCTCGGCTCGGTTTGGCTCGTGGGATAACAAGCTGGCTCGGCTCGGCTCATTATTCTAACAAGCTAAAAACCTAGCTCGGCTTGGCTCGTTGAAAAACTTGAGCCAGCTTGTTTGGCTCGCAAGCCTAGCCATTGTTTCCAGCTGCCTCTGTGCCAGCAACGATGGTAGGCTTAGCGGAGGTGCTTGCTCCTCATCCTCCTCCATGACGCCTCAGATGGCGAAGCACAGCATGACTGGGTGCTTGCTCCTCGTCCTTCTTCTTTATGACGCATCAGGCAGTGATTCCGCGGCGGACGGCGACGCAAACACATGACAGGAAGGAGAGAAAAAAGGAGGCACACACGCAAGATGTCGTGGGAAGAAGAGCAACGGCAGGAGGCAACGCACACACATGCGGGCGATGGGGCCGTCAGGGCGCACGCAGGCGTGCAGCGACGCAAGAGTAGGACAAGCGGTGGCGTGGTTTGTGTATGACTATGTTTGTGTGTTTTGCTTGCTTGCCTAGGGTTTGAGATGTGCATGCGTGTGGGCCTATGTAACACCCGAAAAATTCGATCGACGAAAACGAAACCCTAAAACTCATAATTTCAAAAGCATTTAATCAAATTTGCATCATGCCGAATTTAATTGCCCTTTTATTTGGCTAAATACATAATTAAAATATTGCGGGGTTTAATTAAACATTGTATAAAGGGAATTAATTAGGTATAAACCCTAAAAAGGAAATTGGCTAAATACATAATTAAAATATAAATTGAAATGAAGCTTTAGGCAAAATTGGTAATAAATAAAATATTATACATGCATGTCTTAAGCGAGTTTTCTATTTATTTGGGATTAGGATAAATTCACACCGTTAAATAGCAAATTACAAATAAATAAATATATATATAAGACCACTAAGTATTAGAATTATTAAAAAGGGACTTAAAGAAATATTGAATATTTAAGCCTTATTAAAGTTGGGCAGATTCACTTTTGAATGCTAAATATTGTCATTCAAATACTTAGTTGGGATATAAATTTAAATAGCAATTTTATCCTTTTTTTAGCAAGAAAACACTAGAAGATAAAAAAATCCTGGCGGCACTGTTCATTGCGCGCCAGGCGTTCGACGCGGGTCTAGCCCGGCCGANGCAACCGCCACGCCGAGCCCCGCGCCGCCTCGAGCCCCGCGCGCCATCGCCATCCATCGCCGTCGCCGTCACCTCGAGCCCCGCGCCACGTCGACCCATCGCCGCCTGCACATCGCGCCTTGCCGCCTCGCGCCCCGCGCGCGTCGCCGTCGCATCGTCGCCGCGTGTCGCCATCCCCGCCTTGCGCCCCGCGAGCCGCGCGCCATCACCATCACCGCCCGTTGCTTCGCCGCGCTGCCGCGCCGTCGCCATTGTCGTCCCATCCGCCACCGCATCGGCCACCGTGCCCCTCCCCACCCTATAAACCTCCCTTCCTCCCTCCCTCTCCACCCCATCTCCCCCACCCTCCCTTTCCTATTTTCCCCTCTCCACCGAGCCGCCGCCGCGTTGCGCCGCCGTGCCGACGCCCCGTCGTCGGTAAGCCCCCCTCCTTCCCCGTCGGCCGCCGCCTGTAAGAGACAGAGGGAGAGAAAAGAAAAGAGAGAGGGAGGCAGAGAGAAGAGAGAGGGAGAGAAAAGAAAAGAGAGAGGCAGAGAGAGAAGAGAGAGAAAAGAAAAGGGGAAAAAAAGAAAAGAAAAGGAGAAGAAAGAAAAGAAAAAAAGTTAAAAGAAAAGAAAAGAAAAGAAAAGAGAAATTTAGGAAAAAGGAAATTAAAAAATTAATATATATATAATAATAATAATAGTTGGGGAATTAATCGTAGATTATTTTTGAAAATTCCTAGAAAATAGATTGAGGTTATTTATTTAATTGGTTATTTATTTATTTATTTAGTTATCTATTTTGTGAATGATAGAAGTATGGTAGAAATTGGGGTTAATTATTATAGGAATCTAATTATAGAGCAGATTTATTAGGAATCGCGTAAATTAAAATAGGTAAAATACTTTAATCGACTAACGCCAATACTTTAGGACAAAATGGATTAAAATCGGAATAGTACTATTTCACAAATATTGGAATTGGTAACGAAATTCGATGCTCGCACTCGCTTTTTAATTGGATTTTATTGGATTTTGAATTCTAATTGAATTCACATCAATTTCTTTCGCACGTAATTCTAGTCCCCGAGGCAGTTGCGATTCTGAATGAGGATCAAGATCCATAGGACTTCGAGCAAGGCAAGTCATCACTAAACCTTGAGCATGTTGAATCGATTGTGAACTTATTTTGGATTTAAAATAAAGTTTGCATGCTATATGAATATATGTGAATGCCCTACCTTGCTATATGCCATGCCTTTGATATTGATTATCCATACAAGTCTTTGTCGTCCACAATATCGTGTATTTTTAGTTAATACTTGACAATGCTTAGCCATGCTACTTTAGAATCATGCATATTCATATTTATCAAAACGCTTTATGCACGGGCAACTACCTTTGGGAAGGTGGTCAATATGCGGCATGTGGAGACATGAGCGTCACATTGCCATGACATTGATGACATGGTTTGCGAAAGGAAAAAATAAAACTATACAACTGTTTTCGACCGGGGCGGCTGGAGGACTTGGGTGGTGTCCGGTAAAGGCAAGTGCCAACCCTACTCAGTTAAGGACCGAGCCATGAAGCTAAGCATGAAACGACCCCCGTACAACCGTACTTCTCGAATGGGTATAGACCTAGCGGAGTAAATAGCCGAGCGGAGGCAGTATCCATGCATAGTGGTCTTCTTGATGTGTATGAGAGGCGGGGGCCTACGGTGGGGTCGCCATCGGTAGGACCGCCATGTGTAAATCTAAACTTAATTATAACTTAATGCATGTGTAAGTCTTCCCTCCCCGGGAGTGCCAGAACTCCTCTCACTGCTAGAAACTTGTGACGCCTAGAGTGTATCAGGATGCAAGTTCCTAGAGCGGGTACTGCCAATGTGAGGTTATTGAAATGCTTTGCCGTGACACATCCCATGTGTTGGGACGAGGCTCATGCGTTGAGCAGTCACGGAGTACGGGTAAAGTGTACATCCACTGTAGTGTGAGTAAATCAAATCTATTCGAATAGCCGTGCTCGCGGTTATTGAGCACTGGAACGTGTATTACATTTGGCTAGACTCTAAATTCTTAAATTGATTGGGATGGGATATTGCATGATGATTTTTATGCTGGTGGATCCCCTTCTCGGGAAGCGAGAAGGGGTAGATCCCAAAAAACCATAACGACCCAATGGCAGGAAGCTATCCTTGGGATCACAATGGATGGTGGACAGAACCGTCATTGATTAATGAACTATGGTATTAAAATTTGATCAGTCTATGCTAGGTCTTAGGCTTGTGAAAAGATTTACAAAACTTGCTTTACGCAAAAAAACCTGAAGCCATTCCTTGGAATACCATCTATCATATGCATTATTGTCGTGGTGGCTTGCTGAGTACAGTTGGTACTCACCCTTGCAATTTACAACTCAACCAGAAGTCAGAGATGACCTTTCGGAGGATCCATATGCCTACTACCAGGAGGTTGCTGATGACAATGGCGCTCAGTAGGTCTTAGTTACGGTCGTTGCCTATGGCAATGGCGTTGCCGCCGCCTTTAATCCGCTGCCTTATCTATTTCTGCTTTTGGATGTATTCCAGACCATTTGGTCCCTTGTTCTAAGACTATGCCTTCGGGCCTACTGTTGTAATAATTCGCACTCGACGCTTGTGTCTGCGCACTTGGTATTTCAACTATAAGTTCGTGTGTACCAGACTACTTGATCCAGGAAAATGGTACAGTGTACACGAATGATTTCTATTGTAAAAACAAGGGTCGACAGCCTACTACTGGGCAGTAGACTTGCTGCTCGGTTGTGGACCTGTAGTTTGGTGGGCTGCCTAAAAAGGGAAAACAAGATTCTTGTTGTTGGGAGTACAGATATGTGACTTGCTGCTACAGCTCGTTTGGCTTGTGAGCAGCTCAGTTTGTGAGCCAGCCCGAGTTGGCTCGTTTTGTCAAACGAGCTAGAACTCTGGCTCAGCTCGTTAACAATTTCAAACGAGCCAAGCTAGTCACGAGCCAAACGAGCTAACGAGTAACGAGTTTTCCGTCCAGCCCTAGGGAGGAAGAGGAGGAAGGCTAGCTCAATGGTTTGGTCCTCATATGTAATAGCTCTAGTGGTTGCTTTTGTTAGAATGCATGATCTGGACACTTTGTGATTGCATGGTACTATGTTGGCTATGTTGGCTATGATCTGAACTTGTAGTATGTGGTACTATGTTGGCTATGATCTAATATGTGGTACTATGTTGGCTACTATGTTATCATACTTTGTGATGTTGTTATATGACTTCATATGATTGTGTAAAATGTCGTTGAAATACTGTAAAAATATTATCAAAATTTTATTCAAGTTAATGTTATCAAAATTTTATTCAAGTTATGTCAAAATGCTGCTGATTTTTTGTCAAAATCACGTCAAATTCTGAATCTGTCCAAATTGTTATATTAGTCAATGTGCGTCATTTGATTTTAAATATATTCACAAAAATCAAGTTCCAAGCTACATTTATAAAATAGGGGAAAAACAATCAATGGACAGATATAGGAGTGAAGGTATAAATGTCCTTTTGTTATTATTTAACACCGTTAACTTCACCATTCAAATAGGGGCAAAACACTCATTCGGTTAAAAAGGGGAGAGTAAAAATAAAAACCCTAAAAAAATAAAGGTACAATCAATATTAGAAATCAAAGTAAGGGCAGAAAACGAAATTGCCCATACAAGTTATGTTGCCCATGATTATCTACCTATCTGAAACTTTTAAAATCGGATATTGTGGATGAGGCAAATATGATCAATGGAACATTGATTGATGATTACGTTTCACACATCATAGATATGGAGATCTCAAATCAGTAAGGTAAGGTACGTGCATAATAGAGAATACATGATGACTTGACCCAATGAGGCACAACTAGGTTTCAAATAAGCAATGAGACACAACTAGGTCTCAAATAAGCCCCAGGCATATATACCTGAAATGCTACCTCATCATACTATAAAGCTGCTAAGTATGGAATATATTAAAAATTACGACAAAGGCTCTCATGTATTTATCGACATGCATGACAGGCAGTTATAAAAAATAACAATAATACTCTCTCACACACACACACGATGCCATGGACATGTCACATATACTCTCACACACACACAAGATGCCATGGACATGTCATATGTCTCATGAAACCACATAAACAAAAAAGTTAATTAATAGGTCCAAAACAATCATGACAAGTCTAGTTATGACATTTGGTTTTCTATTTCTATAAAACTAATTTATATAGTTTAAATGAGTGCAAAAGTGTGGATGTGAAGGGTGTTGAGATCATCGTTTGGTACCTAAAACTAAATAAAACATGGGATTATAAAATATTCCGCAAGTATAATATGGAACCCGAAAACATACACACAACAATTTTGCAGTAAATAAAGAATAAAAACCGGTTCCTTTATTTTTCAAAAAAATAAGACATTTCTTTTACTTTTCATTAAAACAAAAGATATTTTTAATTCCTTGGAAACAAAAACAAGAGTTTATAAAATAGCATGTCCATTCTGAACAAACATGGCAACACCATAGTTTCATCTCGAACGGACAAACTTGAATTGAAGTAGTAGTAGTTTTGAACCGAACGTGAATACAGTACATCCTTATTAAGATTTCTTTTATACTGGTGGAGTATTCACAGGGTACTACAGGCCTTCACTACACAGGATAAGGTCACCTGTGACAGGCCCAAACCCGCACCTTTGACGGCTTTGGGCTTGGTCAGTGATCAGTGGTCACTGGTGAGTCCTGTCACCTTTGACGGGTGGCCGGCCGTCAGAGGTGACACACATCTCTGACGGGAAAATAAAGAGACGTCCGTCAGAGGTATTGGTCCCCGCTAGCTTATGACCAGTTAGAACCCGTCACAGGTGTCTCATCTCTGACGGACACATAAACAAAAGGCCGTCAAAGGTATTAGTCTCCGATAGTTAGAATCCGTCACAGCTGGGCTACCTGTGACGGGCAAGAAAGTAAAGGCCCGTCACAGGAGAGTCAGCTCTGACGGCCGCGGTTTACGAATCCGTCACAGGATGATTACCTGTGAACTCTTTAGACGAACGATGAACATGGTACATCCAACTACGATTCATCTGCAATCAACGACATAGGAAAAAAACTATATGATGATCAATTGGGAATGAAGGGAGAATAATGTATTTTTTACCTTTAATTTCAGCACAAATTCGCCCCCCTTACCCTCCCAACCGAATTGTGAACAGTGCACTGGTCGGGATGGAAAGCAGTTGGCAGTTAGATGGTATTTATAGAGATCCAACTCACCTCAAACGGGTTAAATAAATATAGCCCGTCAAAGATGTCGGCCAATTACCTTTGACGGGTTTTAACTCTCTGGCCGTCACAGGTGAGGTGATACCTGTGACGGCCAGGTAGTTAGAAGCCGTCACTGGTATTTCAGTGACGGCTTACCGTTCCAAGCCGTCACAGGTGAGGTCATACCTGTGACGGGCCGCAGCCGGATGTCTCACCGATGACGGCAAACATAAGGACCCGTCAAAGGTGACGGTCATCTGTGACCAATCCGTAGGCCCGTCACTGGTATGCCGTTACAGATGTAGGGTTCTGGTATAGTGAGACTTACACAACCATGTGAAGGAGAGCATGTGGCTCACACATGTGGCTCAATCTGACAAAAGAACGATGTATGGGATCTCGTAGATGTTGAAGATGAGGCACAAATGTTTCATCATGGAGAAGGAAGAAGGGTCCGATGTCTCATCGGGACGAGGAAGAAGTGGAATTGTAGGTTTGCTGGGGCCTTCACGGTGTTGTGCGGTCAAGGCAAGGTATGGACGAAAAAAGAAAACCAAAGCGTCAAGGATATATTGTTCGAAAAAGAGTTTTGCGAATAAGGTGTTCGCCAGATTCTCATGATAGCGAATGTTCACTAGTTAGGTTTTCTAGGATTTTAAATATTCGCGTAACGCGATTGAGCAAGCGATTTTAAGCTGGTTTGATCCATAGTGAAAAAAGAAATACACAACATCAGAACGGGTGAGCATGCAGTAAAAAGGTAAAAGAATGGGCTATCTAGCCGGGGGGATGAGAGAGAGAGAGAGAGAGAAGGGTAGCATCGGAGAGTGTGTGAGGGTGATGCAAAAAATGCGGTCAAAGGAGGGAGGAGAAATGGCCTGATCTGATCGCGCGCGGTTGTGCTGCTTTTCTTGCTTTTTGCTGCATTCATGCATGGCTGTCTGCACTGCACGGGATAGATGTTGCGCAGGCAGATGTTACACGCTTCTCATCGATTGTTTCGATTCAATTCCTCCAGCTATATGTGTATAGCTACTTTTAATTTGCTGCCACTTGATTAACTATACCTAAATTTAAAAGTAAATTTTATAAAATCACGTATATTTAAATTAATCTATGGCAAAATTAAATTTGTTTTTTTATAAAAAAACAATGTGTATCATAAAACTATATATTTAGCAACTATTTTTTATGAAACTACATATTTCAAAAACTATATTGTAAAATTACATACTTAACATCAATTTTATCATAAGACTACTGTTTTTGTAAATTTAAAAGAACAAATAGTACTTATACATTCTAAACTCTAAAATCCATATTTTTTCTATAACTTTATCATTAGATCTGTAGTTTTATGATACGATATTTTAGGTCCTGTTTGAGAAGTTTAAAATTTTGAGAAACAGCTGATGAGAATCTGGAGAAGCTAGGAAACCTAACTTCTAGTTTTTAGTTTATTTTCTGGATTCTATAACTACATCTTATCAAAATCTGGATGAAAATCTAAACTGTTTGAGGGAACTTCTGACAGTTGGAGATTTTAGGAGAAGTTGTACTGCCAGAAGCTCCTCTAAACAGGCCTTTAAATCTATAGCTTCGTGATAAATTTCGTATAAAATATGTAGTTTGGTGGTATGTATAAATCCTGTATTTTGTAATAGTTTAGTTAACATACATGTACTTTTATAAAATTTACTAAACCGCACGCATACGTACAATACAGACAGAGAGAGAGAGATCAGAAGTGCGTAACTGCTGCAGGTCTCAAATTACTTACTTTTGTCGATGGATCGATCTGCATGCGCGCGGCCGATGCTATCTCAAAGCTAGCTTTAAAAGGCGATCGATCCGACCATGCAAGCACGCGAGACTGACTGCCCTGACTGACTGACACTGCCCAAGCTAATCTAACTCACCTCACCTGCATATATGAATGTGGATACTCCCTCTTCTCTAAAATATAAATATTTCTTACACATTAATGTCAAATGTTTCGGAGTGGAATCTAAACAATTTAAAATTTTAAAAATTAATCATTGAGTTGATTAAAATAAAATCTTTTTTCTTAACCTTACTATATACTATTAGCATTGTTTATATTTTAGAACGAAGGAAACATATCGTATTCTCTACGAGCTTAATTCTATAGCGAGCGAGGTAGATAGAGCTTTCTGTTTGACGCCTTGTGCTTGTACTCCTATGGAGTTTGCATTGTTGCACCCAATGCAACTGCATGCAAAGTACTCCTACAAACATGCCTTTCCAATTTCCACGACTACTACACTACAGTACTGCTACTGTGCTACAGAACACACACACATACACACACAAAGCTATTAGCAGCAGCAGCAGGCGTAGTACGTCCTGTCCAGGTGCCAACATCAACATGAACCAACATGCATTGCATGCCTGTCTACTGTACTGATGGAGTACTCTTCTTTGCCAATGCCTCCCAACATTGCATGCTATAGCTTCCTTCTTTCTTTTGCCTCCCAACATGAATGATCAGCTACAGCCATTAGGTAGCTAGGAGTATATATATGCTTGGTTGCTTCCCCTTGGCTCTAGCTAGCTAGCCACTTCATGCGTTCGATCTTAACTCCCCGTGCATGCATGCATGCATGCAGATGAAGCGCATGCACGCACAGCCTAGCTACAGTTCTAGGAGTTTTTGTACACATGCCTTTTTCAAGCTATTTCATTAAAAAAGTTTTCTTTTAAGTGATGCTCAATGCTATTTACCAGTAGTATTATACTACCAGTAAAAATGATCTGATTCGTTCGTTATTAAGGATAAATTAGTAATGTATGATTAGAGGTAATTTTGTTATTTATTTTTTTCTAGATCGATTTGTGGTGATTCATTGCACTGGCATCACTCATATTCTATTAAAATAAGCCAAAAAAAGAAAAAAAGGTTTAGTCACTACTAAATGACGAATATACCCCTCTGTATCTTTTTTTTTTGACAATAATGTCCCTTCACGTTTCTCCTACTGCTATTTGGGGTGATAGTATAAATAAATCTAAACCCTTCGATTAAATGAGATCAACGGTTTAAATTACTTTCTACTACCAACAGAAAACACCATAGTGGTTCTTTTTCTTCTTACATTTTATGAATCAAATAATGAAATACCCCCTCTGTCTCAAAATAAATTTATCTATGGGTAATCATTGTATCGAAGTTTATAAAAGTAAAAATAAATGCATTGAGAGTAGATAAAAAGAGAAATAGTTGTATTGAAATTTAATAAAACGATAGCATATATCACTACACTGGATAAGGTCACCTGTGACGGGCCCAAACCCGCACCTTTGACGGATTTGGGCTTGGTCAGTGATCAGTGGTCACTGGTGAGTCCTGTCACCTTTGACGGGTGGCCGGCCGTCAGAGGTGACACACATCTCTGACGGGAAAATAAATAGACGTCCGTCAGAGGTGTTGGTCCCCGCTAGCTTAGGACCAGTTAGAACCCGTCACAGGTGTCTCATCTCTGACGAACACATAAACAAAAGGCCGTCAGAGGTATTAGTCTCCGGTAGTTAGAATCCGTCACAGCTGGGCTACCTGTGACGGGCAAGAAAGTAAAGGCCCGTCACAGGAGAGTCAGCTCTGACGGCCGCGGTTTACGAATCCGTCACAGGATGATTACCTGTGACGTCTTTTTTTTATGACCCGTCACTGATGTGTTAAATCCCGAAAAAAATAAATACTAAATATTGGCTAGCCTCAGGATTTGCTAGCCATGCCCTCTGAAAAACAGAAAGATCACAGATACATGCCAGCCAGCGCCAATATCACATGCATTCATCAATTCATCAATTCATTCATCAATTCATCAATTCATTCATCATTTGCATCCCATTTCCCCCAAAATCACCCAAAAAGCATTAGATTTCAGATCCACTATGGCCTCAGTTCTGTTCTGTTCAAGCATTCTGCATCAATTAGTATCATTTGCATCAAGGACAAAAAAACAGAGGGAATCAGCTAAGACAGAAGGAGAAGCAAGTGTCCCAAAAAAACAAGTGCACATAATATGTTCTTATGCATAAGACCAAGTGTAGATAGTCTGTTCTTAAGCATCGACAAAAAGGTTAAGTGTAGATAGTTTGTTCTTATGCATAAGACAACCAACAATAAAACCTAAAAATGGACAAGTGTAGATAATATGTTCTTATTCATCACTGGCCATTTAAGTCCATCCAAATGAACGACACAACAGGGCAACGCAAAATACGCATGTCATAAAAAACGACAAATAATTTGAAAATGGAGGGAGTAGTAAAGAGGTAATGTTCCAAATCAGTTTTAAATCTCTTTTCTAAGAAAATATACACAGGTGACCATATCCATCCAGTGAAAGTAAATTACATAGCATACCGTACCACAGAACCATAGAAACAACTATTTTTATATCACAGAAAATTGGATAACTGTTTTGTTCACGACATCACAAGTAGCCCAGTTCAATCGTCTATTACACGTGAAAACGTCCTTTCTTGTTCATTATTTGGGCGAGAATGAAGGCGCACAGTTCGCCTCTGATAGCAGGAGGGTTGATGGGTGAAACCTTCCAGCCAGCTCTACCTTTCTGTTCAATAATACATAAGTTAGCACGTTTATAAGATTAATATTTGGTATTGAAATGTTTGAATTTGCCATTAGCAACAACCTCAGGGTCGAAATTTTTGACCTCTCTCAGAAGTGTCGACATATTGTGGCACACGTGGAAACCGCACTGGTCCCCGATCTGTTGTGCGCATGCGAATTTGGTGTCATGATAAAGTTGGTCCTTGCCCTCCTTGTACCTACCACCCTTTTCCACATATGGTCCCCAAGCCATATTTAAGGCCTTGATGATTTCAGTGAAATTATAATCCTTTGCCTTACTTGAGTTAAGGTAGTAGACCCTACTCCATTTAGGTACGATGACTAGGAGAACCCAATGTCGCCTACGCGGTGGTTATGTAGCATTAGTAATAAGAAACTTAGCTTCAACAACAATATACACGAAATGATTATTGTCTTCTTACTCTTGATTGTGCGCGCACATGATGTACTCCTTGTCTTGGTGGGCCCATAAGCACCGGTTCACGTAGTCAACCAATTCATTGAAGTTATTTTGCAGATTGACCTCATTGACCATCGATGGATCAAGGAACCCAACTTGATTACCAAGGCGACGACCCTCGATCCAACACAACCTTAAAACAATTACGTATTAGCACTAATTTAGACGATAGTCCATTAATATCACAAGGAGGAAGGTTTGCACTTACAAGGAGTAGCATTTCAGAAGTCCTGTGTCTAACTTCCGAATCCTGAATAGGTCGAAGAGGTCATCAAAGCCTATAGTTACATAGGCAGGCGACGATAGGAAGGGCTGGTGGTCGTGATGTCCAACTATGCATGACTCCCTCATTTTCCGCTTGGCATTGCTTAGCTCCATGTACTGTTTGTGTAGCTCTCGGCAAGCAATACCCATCACGGCCAACACATTGTCCTCCACCAACGGCATGCCTAGTTCAAATTGTGCCGGGGCCTTCACGACCTTCCCCGTTTTGGTCAACGGCGCCGACGCTGCAGCCTTCCCCCTTTTTTTCACCGGCGCCGACTCCTCGACCTTCCCTTTTCCTGTAGCACCCCCGCGTTCACGTTTTTGTCCCTTGACAATGGGTGGCGAGCTATCAGCCTTCCTTGTGGTCTTTATTGGAGGCAGGTTCTGAGCTATGTGTGTCAAATCCATATCGGCTGCGGCAGGTGAATGGGGTTCTGACAACGCCGGTCCACGAGGAGCCTCAATTGATAGCTTAGACGTTGAAGGTGTTCGCTCCGTCGGTCGGCTTGGGCGAGGAGTCATCTTCACAATTATGTCTTCTTTGGGCCATTGTATGTACGTCTTGCACGCATCGCCCAAAGTAGTGATTTCATCATTAGGGGGCACAGGCAGCGGAAAGGCTGACCAGTTGTCCTTGACTGAATCTATGGACACCTTGGCATACCCTTGACGTAGGTTTACGCCGTGCACCTTTTCTGTGTCCGAGGGATTGAAAGCCATGCCCTCAGCGACTTCGGCCGCGAAAGTTGGGTGGACCCTCACCACTAGGACACACTGCTCTACGTCCTGCATTTTTAAAGTATCAATTTAATATTGGAACATGTAAAG
>BDMV01000011.1:11774351-11789351 GCA_008326285.1 Oryza officinalis
GCTTACATGTACAAACTATCGGGATATTTATACCCGAGGTTACAACAGAACCCTTGTAGGGCACGATCTTATCTACAACTAACAAACAAGTCTTTGCGGCAGACTCTAGCCACAGATTAGATCTAAACTACCTAATTTACAAGATACAATTGCCTAAAACCGAGCTTTATCTCTATTTGGCAACTTCCTTGAAGCTTACTTCGAGCCCAGACCAAGCCCATGTTGACACTGTCAACTCACAACCCGTATCGGCCCATGACCAAACCAAATCCGCATCGGCCGATATGCGCCCTTTATAGCAACACTCCCCAAGTCCGATACAGTTACTGGGTCCGATACGAAGCCTGGTCCGATTCCAACTCAATCCTTCCTCTCTGCTTCGGTTTCCTCTTTCCTTTCCAAGTCGATTACCAAAATCCGTCGTTAACACATGCCCCCCCAATTCCGCTTCATTATATAATGTGGCGGAGTTAGCTCCAGGGAACTCATCGACTTTTTGCTAGATCTAACCTGAAAACCGCACAGATCCAAATTCGAACCCTTTCGCCGCCGATTCGACAAACCCCTCGTGTTCTTCAATTCCGGCGACCCCTCGGCGTCTCGTCAACATCGACCCCCTTCACAGTGACCCCTCCAACGACAACGATGGCCTCCGCCCCGTTCTACGCCTCCGAGATCCCTGCGGTGAGTCAATTCCTTCAAAGTCCGCATTATTACCTTTTCCGCCGATTTCTCCAAGTCAGGTTTTTACTTTCCGCCCCCCTCAGGCCTTATATTCTCATCGTTGTTCTCACGATTTAGGTCTTCAAAAACCAAATCTTGATTCCCACCGACGATAAATCCCATCGCTTTCTCCTGGGCCCCATGGGCGACTGCGACCCAACCTGGCTAATCAACGCCGAAACAGACAGAATCCCTTTCAGACAAGCCAAGCCCACTGTCTCGGCGTGGAAGCACACCTTCAGGTCATGGCCATCAAAGCTAAACGGATACAGGACCTGGCACAAAAGGATTGCTGCCGCCAAACAAGTCCACTGGGACGAGATTGGAATCGGCCAATGCATAACTCTGTCCCTGGCCGATACCAAGAAGAATGAGCCGCTAATGTCAGCTGCCAGCTACTTCTGGTCAAGTACCTTGAACGCCTTTATGTTCAAGCAAGGTCCGATGACCCCAACCCTCATAGATATCAAGGTACTCACAGGATTGGATATCAGCTCCGAGATCAACCCCTTCAGCCTCCTAGCAAACAGCAGCCACAAGTTGAAAACCAAGAAAATCGGAGGCTGGTCCGGATATATCTCTGAACACATGGAACAGGGATCGGTCTTAGAGCGAGAACACGTAGCCTTCCTGACATTGTGGTTGGAGAGATTTGTCTTCTGCGGATCGACCTGTGGCCCCACTACAAACTGTCAACACTTGGCTCAAGCTTTGGTCGACAAGAGACAAATCTCTTTGGGCCGATACCTTCTAGGAGCTATATATCGGCTACTCCATGTTTCCACACAAGACTTGATGCTAAAACAGACTGTGGCTCATGGAGGACCATGGTGGTTCGTTCAACTCTGGCTAACCATATACACCAACACCATGGTTGATCAGCCACCTCTATCAGATTCCCGCTTCCCATCAAAATATGCCGATCATGAAGACCCCAGGAACAGAAGATGCATGTCCTACGGGGAAGCAGCCTCCATCTACCCCGGCGCAGATCAATCAGCCGACGACATGGCTACATGGTTCATCCGCTTCTTCACCGGCCCTCCATCAGCCAAGATGGATATGTTTGTCTATACATCGGACCGAGACTTCGAGCTTCCAGATGATCTGCAACTGAGCTTAATAAATGATGACATGGAATCAAGGGAATTATTCATGATCAGCCTTACTCCATGCCTGCTCCCAGTAGGCGTCTTTTAGGGAAGGAGCACCAGCTTGTCCTATGAGTTTTACACCCCAATGACAGCTGCTAGACAATGCGGGCTCGGACAACTCCCCATTAGCTTGCATCTCCATAAGCTCCTAGAGAGCAGAGGCACAGTCCCATCGGCCCTGATCATGAACAAAGCAATGGAAATCGAGCTCCCCAATCTTGGTGACTGCGATCGGCTGCATCTGAATGCCTTTGTGCACATTAACTTCCAAACTTGGTGGCAAGAGTGGGCCGCTCACATCTTTCATCAATCGGCCAGGTTCTATGTAACAGAACTTATCCAAGGCATCAGCCCTCAAGTCCCGGATGAGCCGATTCCATCTGTGAGCAACAGTGGACGGAAGATCTTCTACGCTCAAGCCGTAGCTCCATCAGGGTCAACCATTTTAGAATCTATCATCGGCCTTACTGCCCCAAAAGTGGCGTCACTTCTCCAAGGTCCGATGCCTAAAGAAAACCCCAAGAGGAAAGCGCCGGCCAAAGGCAGATCGCAGAAAGCCAGCAAGAAGGCCAAAACCGATGACCAGGCCGATGCCGAAGAGCTAGACCCCTCCTTGGAAGAATTCCTCGAAGAACAAGTGATGGAGGAGGAAGTCGATGCAGCAGCGGCCGATACCCACGAAGAAGAAAACCCGTCGGTCGAAACCACCCAAGAGCCATCGACCGAAACTGCTGAGATCCCACCGGCCGATGACCAAGATGATGCCCCGCAACCAAAAAGGACCAGACACGCAGTTCGCAAGGTCAATATAATCCCTTCTCTGTGTATACATAATCCCCTTGTACTGTCATACTTTAACTTCATATACTTTTCAGGCTGCGGTGTCATCTGTGTTGAAGGAGAGAACTCAATCGGCCCCTTTGCCAAGATCCAAGAAAACAACTTTACAACGACGCGAACGAGCCAAGGCACGATTGAGAACCCCTTCTCCTTCTTCACCACCCTCTCCGACTGTCTCGGTAAGAGTTGATTTTTTGCATTATTTCTCTAATCACATAACCCTATTCACCAATTTCCTGCTTCTTCAGCCTAGGGCTCCATCACCTTCACCACATCGGCCAGCCCCCTCGCCTGTTATGTCGACAAAGCAAAGGAAGGCCGATGTAAGCACCACCAATGCTCCAACACAGGTAACCATGATTACCCTGATCCTCTTTCTGCCGATTCCTGATTAACAAGGCTAACCTCGACCCATGTTGATATTTGCAGAACCTAGCCGATATGTTCTCCTTCGATATCGGCCAGTTTCTTGATGATGAGGATAAGGAACTACCCAGCATAGCCAGGGCACCAATCTCTGATGATCTGAAGAATCGGCTGACCGATATTGGGAATCGGCTAGAAGCCTCGCTGGAGTGTTTGGTAGAAGACTGCTCCTCCATCAGAGTCAGGGTACAAGAAATCCAAGACGAATTGCCCAAAGACCTGATGGAAATCCTTACGCCGGCCATCTTCCTGGAACAATACCGATTCAAGCTTTTCAGAGCAAAGGAAAGACTCGCAGAGCGACGACAGCGCGAACAACTGGAATCGGCCCTGTCCGCTAGCAAAGCTCAAGTGAATGCCGATAAGACCAGGTTGGACGAGCTAGCGGTGGAGTCGATTGCGCTGAAAAATAGGCTTGAAGAACTCCATCGCCTCGAGGCAGAGCTAGAATCGAAGCTGGCCGCTACACGCCAAGAAATCCAGGAAGTCGAAGCCAGGATAGCTGCATCACCCAAGGTCATAGAAGATCAGACGGCAAAGCTCAAGGCATCGGCCATGTACCTCGCGACCCTAAGCAAATCACTGAAACCAATCCCAGGGACAATGGCCGATGATGCCCAGGCTATCGAAGACGTTGAGCAGATTCGTCGTAAAGCCATTGCTGCTATTGCAGACTTCATAGGGTGATGTAGCACATGTTATTTCCATAATGTATAACCATACAGCTTATCGGCCATGCAGCCGAATTTGTTTTGAAAATTCCAGCCTAATTTATTGCTTCTGAAATCCTCTCATACCTTATCGGCCGTGCAGCCGAATTTGTTTTGAAAATTCCAGACATATATATCTTTAACATGAACAATCCGATTATAAGCAATCTCATCAGCCAGAGAGCCGAAGTCAATCGCCAAACTGAAAAATCCTTGAAAATTCCTGTATAAACAATCGCATCGGCCAGAAAGCCGAAGTCAATCGCCGAAGTCAATCGCCAAATTTTGAAAAATCCTTGAAAATTGAAAAATCCTTGAAAATTCCTGTATATATGCCCCCCAAATTTTGGAAGATGAGGGCTCATATTCTGAAATTTGAACCAAGGGCGATAGTATTTATCGGCCATCTAAAGACGATGCTTGACTACATCGGCTGTGATCATAAATCGGCTAGAGGGCCGATCATGAGTCAATCCAGATACTGGGATAATATTGTTTCAAGTATTTGCCATTGAGGGCTCGTCCATAAATCTCGCCATCTAATCCCTTGAGCAGATAGGCATTGTGAGGAACACATCGATGAATTTGAAAGGGCCCTTCCCAATTAGGCGACCATTTGCCGAATTTATTATCTCTGGAGCCAATCGGCATTATTAATTTCCACACCAGGTCTCCTTCCACAAACGATTTGGCAACAACCTTTTTATTACAATGACGGGCCACTCTATCTTTATCACGCTTGATTTTCTCCAAGGCCCGTAATCGAACATGTGCCAAATCATCCAATTCATCAACCATAAGATTATGGTACTCATCGGCTGTCAAGTCGTCTTGCAAAGCAATCCTTCTTGAGCCGATGGCGGTTTCCCACGGCAGTACAGCTTCATGCCCGTAGACCAGTTGATAGGGAGGCACTCGGATTGCACCATGGCAAGCCATCCGATACGCCCAAAGGGAATCGGCCAGCGTTGTATGCCATTGCCTCGGCTGTTCGTCAATTTTCCGCTTGATTAATTTGATTAAAGACTTGTTGGAAGCCTCTGCCTGCCCGTTAGCCTGCGCATAGTAAGGAGAAGAATTGAGCAATCTGATGCCCATGCTGTCAGCAAATCGGACGAACTCGTCAGACACGAAGATTGATCCCTGATCTGTAGTTATTGTCTGAGGTAACCCAAACCGATATATGATATGCTCCTTGACGAACTGAATAGCGTCTTTGGAATCAACCTTCTTGAGAGGAACGGCCTCAACCCACTTTGTGAAGTAATCTGTAGCCACTAATATATACTTGTGTCCCTTACTTGATGGTGGGTTAATCTGGCCGATCATATCTATTCCCCATCCTCGAAACGGCCACGGCTTTATGATTGGATGCATAACCGATGCCGGTGCTCTCTGAATTGCTCCAAATTTCTGACAATCCTGACATCCTTTATAATACTTGAAGCAATCTTCTAGCATGGTTGGCCAAAAATATCCGACGCGCTTCATCAGCCATTTCATTTTATGGGCCGATTGATGGGTGCCACAAATCCCTTCATGTACTTCGCTCATAACGGTTTTAGCCTCCTCAGGACCTAGGCATTTGAGTAGGACACCATCAACCGTCCGATAATATAGGTTATCGTCCAATAAGACATAGTGTAAAACTTTATATTTCATTCTGCGTGACGCCGATTGGGAAGGGTTTCTCAAATACTCAATGATATCAAACCTCCAGTCATCGGCGTGCACGAGAGCAATCTGAATTGGAACGTCTTTAGCCATCGGCCTGTATCCCGATGCCCCCTGAGCTAAATCATTGGCTTCGAAATTCTGCTTCCTGGGTATATGCCTCATCGTTACGATCCGGAAACCGTGTAATAACTCTTTGCACTCCTCATTGTAGACTTTGAGAATATCGTCTCTGCACTCATACTCCCCAGAAAGTTGACTAATTACTAGCTGTGAATCACCAATGATTTCCACGGCATCGGCCTCGACTTCTTGTAATAACTGCAAGCCTTTAAGCACCGCTTCATATTCTGCTTGATTGTTGGTATAGTAAGGCTTGATAGTGAAAGCGAACTCAAAACTTGCCCCCCGAGGGGATATGATGACTAGGCCGATACCGCAACCGTGTCTGCAGACGGATCCATCGAAATATAATGTCCATGGCACAATGTCTGCATATGCGACTGAGTCATCTCTATGTTGAACGATGAAATCGGCCAGGGCTTGTCCTTTGATCGCTTTGGCCGATTCATATCGAAGATCAAACTCTGTTAAAGCAAAGATCCACTTCCCGACTCGTCCTTTCAACACAGGGGCCGATAACATGTATTTCATCACATCGGCCTTGCTCACCACGATGCACTCGTTGGAAAGCAGGTAATGCCTCAATTTAGTACATGAAAAATATAAACAAAGGCATAATTTCTCCACCGGCGTGTACCTTGTCTCAGCGTCTAACATTCTCCTGCTGAGATAAAAAATAGCTCTTTCCTTGCCGTTAACATCTTGAACCAAGACTGAGCCGATGGATTTCTCATCGGCTGACAAGTACAATTTGAATGGGACTCCTTTTTGTGGAGGAATTAAGACCGGCGGAGAAGTTAAATATTCTTTGATATCGTCTAGCGCTTTCTGTTGCTTGTCACCCCATATGAACTCTTCGTCGTCCTTTATTTTCAACAGTGGAGTGAATGGCTCTATACGGCCCGACAAATTTGATATAAAACGCCGGACGAAGTTGATCTTGCCAAGCAGAGACTGTAACTTGGTCTTGTTTTCTGGAGGCTTGATTTTCTTGATGGCATCGATGTTCTTCTGTGTGATTTCAATCCCCCTTTCATGGACCAAGAAACCCAAAAACTGACCGGCCGATACGCCAAAGGCACATTTGTTAGGGTTCAACTTCAAACCATATTTCCTTGCCCTTTCTAGTACCTTGCGTAAGTCGGCCAAGTGCATATCATGTTCTCTTGACTTTACGACGACATCGTCTATATAAACTTCAATCAGAGAGCCAATAAGATCATGAAAAATGTAATTCATAGCCCTCTGATACGTAGCTCCAGCATTCTTCAAACCAAATGTCATGACGACCCATTCATATAGGCCGATTGCCCCTGGGCACCTGAAGGCTGTCTTATGAATGTCCTCTTTAGCCATAAAGATCTGGTTGTAACCCGCGTTTCCGTCCATGAAACTAATGATCTTATGCCCAGAAGCAGCGTCGACTAGCAAATCGGCCAACGGCATAGGGTACTCGTCTTTGGGCGTCGCCTTATTTAGATCTCTGAAATCGACGCATACCCTTAGCTTGCCGTTCTTTTTCAATACCGGAACTATGTTGGAGACCCACTCCGCGTATCGGCAGGGCCTGATAAAGTTGGCGTCGTAAAGTCTTGTGATCTCTGCTTTTATGGCTTCGTGCATATCGGCCTTAAACCTCCGAGGAGCTTGCTTAAAAGGCCGATAGCCTTGTTTGATTGGTAGCCGATGTTCTACAATCGATCGGCTTAATCCTGGCATCTCATGGTATTCCCATGCAAAACAATCTCTGAATTCTTTCAAAAGATCTATCAAATTATTCTTGTATTCCTTTGGCAAATTAGCGCTTACATACGTCGGCCTAGGCCTATCACCTATTCCTATATCAATTTCTTCCAATTCATCGGCCGACGTAAAACCTTGTCCCAACTTGCCGTCTAACTCATCCACCGCGTCATCTGTGTAGGGGTCATTGTCAACGGCGGATGGTGCATCTTCGCTAAAGTAACCGCTTGTCTTGGTCTTCAATTGCCTCGATGTCGCAGTCGGTTACCTTGAGGAAATCGGCGTCCCAGACTCGCCCGGACAAGCAGTCGATTCCCTCCATCTCCCAAACTGCGAGATCGGCATTGGCGACATGTACTGACCGATCGGCCTGCACGATCTCGACTTGGTCCCCTTGCCATTGCATGAGGCATTGGTGCATTGTTGAAGGGACACAGCAATTTGCATGGATCCAATCTCGTCCCAACAACAAGCTGTAGGAACCCTTTCCATCGAAGACGAAGAAGGTGGTGGGAATTGTTTTGCTGCCCACGGTGAGCTCCACGTTCAGGACCCCCTTCGCCTCGGATGCGTTGCCACCGAAGTCCTTTAATACCATATTTGTCTTGATAAGATCCTCAGGTACTTTTCCAAGCTTCCTGAAGGTTGTGTATGGCATTAAATTGACTGCTGCGCCACCATCGACCAGCATCTTCGTCATCGGCCGCCCGTTGATGAATCCTTTGATGTACAACGGCCGTAGATGTCTGTGGCTGGCGTCAACTGGCTTGTCGAAGATGGCTTGGTCTGGTGACAAGCGTAGCCTGGCTGAACCTTGTTCATCATCGGCCATCGCTTCATCGGCCGCCTGCACACTGTATTCTGCTGGCAATACAAACACCATGTTAACAGGCGCCGATGTCATTTTTTTACCTTTTGAAGCTGAGTAGCCCTGAGCTGTATTGGAGGTGCCCTCATCGGCCCTGGCCACCGTGGATTTTATCCTCCACTCTTTTTTGGTCTTGGTGGGCCGATGGGGTATTTCAGCTTGTTGCTCTTGGATTTGCTCTTTCCTCCTTAACCTCTGAACCCGCCGCTTCTGTGTCTTGGTGAATACATCGCTTGGGCACCATTGGGGGTTCTGGACTTGCTCCTCATCTTCATCGTGTTGATCTTGGTGCATCGGCCCCAGCCTTTCATGCACGGATTTCCGTTGCTTGGCCGGCCGATGCGTTTGTCTGCTTGAGCTGCCCTGATAAGAATTTTCTACACCACTGCATGCAGGGCACTCCTGGATAGATGGCAACCTCATCCCTTCATTCCAGCAGAAGCGAAAAAACTCGCACTCCCAGTGTGGGTCGTAGGAGTTGTCTTGATCGGCTTGGTCTTGAGCTTGTTCCTCCCTCCTCCGCTGGTATTTTCTGATCAGACCCTCAGAGGTCTGATGAGGCCGCTTGCCAGTCCGATGACCACCGCCATCGGCCCTGTCCGCCCGCACCATGTTGACTGGGAACGGGTGGCCTTCAATCTTCATCGGCCGCTTGGCATCATCGATTTTAATTCTGCCCTGCTCGATGGCCGATTGAATTTGTTGCCGGAAGATCTTGCATTCATTTGTATGGTGTGAATAGGAATTGTGCCACTTGCAATATCTCCTTTTCTTGATGTCTTCGGCCGATGGCAATACGTGACCTACTGGCAGTTGAATCTGCTTTTCTTGCAACAGCAGGTCAAATATCTTATCGGCCTTGTTGATGTCGAAATCATATTTATCTTCTTTATCTCCTTTCTTGGCCCACTGGCAAGTTGTTGATTTCCTCATCCGGGCCCACTCGGCTAGGTCGACATCACCATCTTCATCGTCGTCATCGTCGGAGGCGTACTGATAAACAGTGTTAATCTTTTTCGCGAACTTCTTTGCCTCCTGGAATCGCTGCTCGTGGGCCGATACTCGTTGTGCCAGCTGAGCGAGGCTGTCAAATTCCTGCGAGGAGAACCTCTCGCGTATCGGCCCTAGCAATCCCTGAAATGCCAAATCGGCCAACTGGGAATCGGTCAGACTGAGGCTATAACATCTGTTCCGTATGTCTCTGAACCTTTGTATGTACTCAGGGACCGATTCATCCACTCGTTGCCTGATGGCAGTCAGATCTGACAGTTTCATCTCTTGTACGCCATTGTAGAAATATCTATGAAACTGTTTCTCCAGATCTATCCATCCTCTGATGGAATTGCAGGGCAAGGAAGAAAACCATGTGAATGCAGACCCTGATAAGGACAGAGGGAAAAACCTCACCCTCAACGCCTCGATAGCCGATGCCTCCCCGCACTGTGCTAAGAATCGGCTGACATGCTCATATGTCGAGACGTTGTCCTGTCCCGAAAACTTGGAGAAATCCGGGATCTTGTATCGGCCTGGCAATGGTACCCTGTCAAATTCCTCGGGATACGGGTGCCGATACACTGTAGAGTTCTCCTTGGGCTTCAAGCCGAATTGATCTCGCATCACTTCGGCTATCATATCGGCCCAATATCCTGCGGGCCGATGTGGGAGGTCTTGCTGAAACGATTGTTGCAAACCCTCTGCCTGATACTGCCTAGGGGAGTATGGCTGGTAATGATGATCCAAGTTCGGTACGCCATACTGTCCTGCGGGGTGCTGCTGATAGCCTTGTGGCACGTTGTATGCAGCTTGAAGTGGAGGACTATTGAACACTGGGGCTTGCGGTTGTCCGGCCGATGGCTGGTTGACGGGAACTTGCTGCATCGGCTCAACCACCGGTTGCTTCCCCTTGGCCCATTGAGCGTATTGTTCCTCGGTGATGAGCTGAGGGCTGCCCCCAGTCTGCCTGGTGAGGACCAGTGGCAATGTTGTTGTCGGCTGCGCCGATGGGGGTGGCATCGGCGCTGTTGGCTGAGACGTGCTCAGATCATTCCTCAGGGTCCGATATGCAGGGAACTTATTTTCTGGCAAGAAAATCGGCCCCTGAGGCTTGAACTGGTGAATTGACCCGTCTAAGATAGATTTGACCGTATTAGTCAAGGTGTTCACCAAAATCCCCGATTGGTTGACTAGCGCAGAGTGGACTGCGGAGTCAATCCTGTCTTGCAACGTCGGCGCTGCAGTGTCTTCAGTCTTGACGGCGTGATCGTGCGCCGCCGCCGATGTTCCAGCTCCATCTCCGGAACTCGGCATGACCACCTTGGACTTTTGAATCAAGGTGCCCTGCCGAGTCCTAGAATATGTTTGCAGGTACATATTCTGGAACTGCTCGACCAGACTATCCATCTCAGCTTTTTGTTCTGCGCTGAGCTGGTCGGCGGTCACGGGAATGACGTTCTCCTCGACGATCTCGGCCTGCTTCGACATCTCGAGGTGTTCTTGTTGCTGGTGAGAAGCTTGTGTTCTTGTGGTCCCACCGGGCGTGCCAAAAGCGTGTTGGCGCAGAATTTCGACCCGTCCAGCAACCAAACGGGTTCCGCGTTACCACGGCGGCCTGGGAGATCTGCTTAACTCCAGTGCAGGTCCAAATGGCTTGCCTAGTCGTAAGTAGAGCGTGCCAGTTGATTTGATCTGCAATCAACAAGAAACAAGTAAACCAAGTCAGAGAACAACGGCCGATCGGTCGATAGACCGATGACACATTGTCATAGCCCAGCCGATAGGGCAAAGCTATATCGGCTCACTTATAAAATAAGTAAAACATGAATCTAATCTTATCAGCCTTCATTGATATGTAGACCTCAACTAATAATATCGGCCGATAAGGATAACGAAGGTAACTACACCAGCTAGTACTCTAGTGCAAACTTATACGAGCCAATCGGCCAATATAAACACATCAAGCATAAAGAAATCTTAAGATTACTTCACGATCGACATATCCATACTTATCGATCCATACATATAAGTGGCAAACACATGCAAGAAACATAAAGTAATCACATATGTTAGATAAGACCGGCTAAAACCCCGGCACTATCCTTAATTACAACCGAAAACAGGCTTCGTGTTGGAGGTGCCCTCATCGGCCCTGGCCACCGTGGATTTTATTCTCCACTCTTTTCTGGTCTTGGTCGGCCGATGGGGTATTTTAGCTTGTTGCTCTTGGATTTACTCTTTCCTCCTCAGCCTCTGAACCCGCTGCTTCTGTGTTTTGGTGAATACATCACTTGGGCACCATTGGGGGTTCTGGACTTGCTCCTCATCTTCATTGTGTTGATCTTGGTGCATCGGCCCCAGCCTTTCATGCACGGATTTCCGTTGCTTGGCTGGCCGATGCGTTTGTCTGCTTGAGCTGCCCTGATAAGAATCTTCTGCACTATTGCATGCAGGGCACTCCTGGATAGATGGCAACCTCATCCCTTCATTCCAGCAGAAGCGAAAAAACTCGCACTCCCAGTGTGTGTCGTAGGAGTTGTCTTGATCGGCTTGGTCTTGAGCTTGTTCTTCCCTCCTCCGCTGATATTTTCTGATCAGGCCCTCAGAGGTCTGATGAGGTCGCTTGCCAGTCCGATGACCACCGCCATCGGCCCTGTCAGCCCGCACCATGTTGACTGGGAACAGGTGGCCTTCAATCTTCATCGGCCTCTTAGCATCATCGATTTTAATTCTGCCCTGCTCGATGGCCGATTGAATTTGTTGCCGGAAGATCTTGCATTCATTTGTATGGTGTGAATAGGAATTGTGCCACTTGCAATATCTCCTTTTCTTGATATCTTCGGCCGATGGCAATACGTGACCTACTGGCAGTTGAATCTGCTTTTCTTGCAACAACAGGTCAAATATCTTATCGGCCTTGTTGATGTCGAAATCATATTTATCCTCTTTATCTCCTTTCTTGGCCCACTGGCAAGTTGTTGATTTCTTCATCCGGGCCCACTCGGCTAGATCGACATCAGCGTCTTCATCGTCTTCATCGTCGGAGGCGTACTGATAAACAGTGTTAATCTTTTTCGCGAACTTCTTTGCCTCCTGGAATCGCTGCTCGTGGGCCGATACTCGTTGTGCCAGCTGAGCGAGGCTGTCAAATTCCTGAGAGGAGAACCTCTCGCGTATCGGCCCTAGCAATCCCTGAAATGCCAGGTCGGCCAGCTGGGAATCGGTCAGACTGAGGCTATAACATCTGTTGCGTATGTCTCTGAACCTTTGTATGTACTCAGGGACCGATTCATCCACTCGTTGCCTGATGGCGGTCAGATCTGACAGTTTCATTTCTTGTACACCATTGTAGAAATATCTATGAAACTGTTTCTCCAGATCTATCCATCCTCTGATGGAATTGCAGGGCAAGGAAGAAAACCATGTGAATGCAGACCCTGATAAGGACAGAGGGAAAAACCTCACCCTCAACGCCTCAACAGCCGACGCCTCCCCGCACTGTGCTAAGAATCGGCTGACATGCTCATATGTCGAGACGTTGTCCTGTCCCAAAAACTTGGAGAAATCTGGGATCTTGTATCGGCCTGGCAATGGTACCCTGTCAAATTCTTCGGGATACGGGTGCCGATACACTGTAGAGTTCTCTTTGGGCTTCAAGCCGAATTGATCTCGCATCACTTCGGCTATCATGTCAGCCCAGTATCCTGCGGGCCGATGCGGGAGGTCCTGCTGGTAGGATTGTTGGAGGCCCTCTGCTTGATACTGCCTAGGGGAGTACGGTTGATAGTGGTGATCCAGGTTCTGCGCGCCGTACTGCCCTGCGGTGTACTGCTGATAGCCTTGCGGTACGTTGTATGCAGCTTGAAGTGGAGGACTATTGAACGCCGGAGCTTGCGGTTGTCCGGCCGATGGCTGGTGGACGGGAACTTGCTGCATCGGCTCAACCACCGGTTGCTTCCCCTTGGTCCATTGAGCGTACTGCTCCTCTGTGATGTGCTGAGGGCTTCCTCCCGCCTGCTTGGTGAGGACCAGCGGCAGGGTTGTTGTTGGTTGCGCCGATGGAGGTGGCATCGGCGCTGTCGGCTGAGCCGTGCTCAGGTCGTTCCTCAAGGTCCGATAGGCAGGGAACTTATTTTCTGGCAGGTAAATCGGGCCTTGAGGCTTGTACTGATGGATTGAACCATCTAGGATCGACTTGACTAGCGCAGAGTGAACCGCGGAGTCGATTCGGTCTTGCAACGTCGGTGCTGCAGTATCTTCAATTTTGACGGCGTGATCGTGCGCCGCCACCGACGTTCCAGCTCCATCTCCAGGACTCGGCATTACCACCTTGGACTTTTGAATCAGGGTGCCTTGCCGAGTCCTAGAATATGTCTGCAGATACATATTCTGGAACTGCGCGACCAGACTCTCCATCTCAGCTTTTTGTTCTGCGCTGAGCTGGTCGGCGGTCACGGGAATGACGTTCTCCTCGACGATCTCGGCCTGCTTCGACATCTCGAGGTGTTCTTGTTGCTGGTGAGAAGCTTGTGTTCTTGAGGTCCCACCGGGCGTGCCAAAAGCGTGTTGTCGAAACAAAGCTTTTGGCGAACGGTGGAGCATAGTCTCTCTGGAAGTGAAGCTAAAAATCGAAGTCCCACCAGGCGTGCCAAAAGCGTGTTGGCGCAGAATTTCGACCCGTCCAGCAACCAAACGGGTTCCGCGTTACCACGGCGGCCTGGGAGATCTGCTTAACTCCAGTGCAGGTCCAAATGGCTTGCCTAGTCGTAAGTAGAGCGTGCCAGTTGATTTGATCTGCAATCAACAAGAAACAAGCGAACCAAGTCAGAAAACAATGGCCGATCGGCCAGCAGACCGATGACACATTGTCATAGCCCAGCCGATAGGGCAAAGCTGTATCGGCTCACTTAGAAAATATGTAAGACATGAATCTAATCTTATCGGCCTTCATTGATATGTAAACCTCAACTAATAATATCGGCCGATAAGATGATGAAGATAACTACACCAGCTAGTACTCCAGTGCAACCTTATACGAGCCAATCGGCCAATATAAACACATCAACCATAAAGACATCTTAAGATTACTTCACGATCAACACGTTTATACTTATCGATCTGCACATATAAGTGGCAAACATATGCAAGAAACATAAAGCAATTGCATATGTTAGATAAGACCGGCTAAAACCCCGGTACTATCCTTAATTACAACCGAAAACAGGCTTTGTGTCAGATCTCAAAACAGGACTAAGGTCGATGGCAACTCAAAGTGTGGATTGAGACTTAACACAAAGACAATCAAGCCGTCGATTGCTTTTGGGGATGACAGATGCATTGAATAATCTAGCCAAGCATAAGAATTAAACCATCGTCGGCAATAAACCCTAAAGCGAGTAAACCGCTGGCAAGGCTTAATCGAGACACCTGTCAAAACTATCCAAGACATGATAATCGACGATCACATCATCGAGGCTTAACGTGTCTAAAGCGACACGCTAGCCCCGACGATGCAGATCATCGGGGACGAGTTCTTACCTCTGCTCCGAGGAAGCAAGAACTCGTCGAAGAAGACCTCTTGCGAGGGTTGGCGATGTGCCGAAAGTAGATTGATTTTGTTGTGTGATTGATTGAGAGAGAGAGCTACATGTACAAACTATCGGGATATTTATACCCGAGGTTACAACAGAACCCTTGTAAGGCACGATCTTATCTACAACTAACAAACAAGTCTTTGCGGCAGACT
>BDMV01000011.1:11795215-11800215 GCA_008326285.1 Oryza officinalis
TGTGTGCAGGTGTATGGTTTACATCATTGGTGGGGATGTGACCATACTAGGTTGTTTGCCTAATCAACTTGAACAGTAAAAGTGTACTCACATCAGATCAGTAGCTGAGTGGGTTAAGGTCTTGCCTTTAGTTCAACCATTCTCTTTTCCCTCCTCTACCTGCAACAGATGGTCAACGTCAGAGACAATGGCAGTGGATCAGGATCGCAAGAGTTTCATGGAGTAATCCCAAGCAACCTCATGGACATTTCGCCTCCACCGTTCGGAGACCCAACCCTAGCACAAGTGGTGGCTAACCAGACGCAAATACTGGCTATGATGATGCAGCAGATGCAACGACAGTATCCGCAACAACAGATGCAAGCTTCGATACAAGCCCAGAGTCTGAATCAGAGCCAAAGTCAGTATTTTCCAATACAAGCACCTACGCCTCCTACCAATATACTACTAAGATCCCACCAGACGAATGCACCTCCATCACTCTCATACCGGAGAGAAGCTAATGTTATCTGTGAGGATTGTGAGGAACAAGGTCATCATGCGACAAATTGTCCCTGGAACGTGTATACCAGGACACCAATTGACGATAAAGCACAAGGCCCAAGAGAAGAGAAACGTTCAAGTCAACTTGCCTACAGGAACTATGGTGCGCCACCATCAAACTCTAAGAAGAGGAAGACATTAGTATGGAAGATGGACGATGGTAGGAACCTGACCATCACTGGTTCAGAATTTACTCCAGAAGATGCGGCAAAGATACCTAGGCATCTAAGAGGAAACACCTCTCATGGTGCCCATCAGCTAACTCAACACCTTAGGCTGTATGGTCCGCCTAAGCCCGGTACGGATGGATTCGAAGAAGTGTCCTCTGATGATGATGATGAAGATGATGGTGAGATCCTTAAAGGTGAAAAAGAAATGGAGTTCAAAGCATGTACCAGATGCGGAGAAATTGGACATACTACTAACGCGTGCTCCTACACTTGCCCCTGTGGTGAAGACACCCACTCGCCAAATGAATGCCCTACAAGGAAGATCACATGTTTCTTGTGTGAGGGAACAGATCATGTGCCTAAGAACTGCCAACTGGATGTGGTCCCAGCTAAGATCAAGGAAGATGAAAGGACGCCCCTCCAACCTGTTCGTCAATCTATGACAGTCGCGAGCAACATCACCGCTCCTGATCTCCAGTCAGCTCCAATTCCAGTTGACACTATCAGCAGCAACAAGAGTGCTACCAACAAGGTTCGTGAGCCTCTATGCACCCCTGTTCTAGTCACAAGTGTGCAGCCCCAAGAGGATAAGCAGTGTGATCAACCCAGAGTAAACTGTTACAACTGCCTTCAGCTAGGACATTACTTCAAAAAGTGTCCGTTCCCGAGACCAAAGAAATTAGTCCATCATTGTTTCAACTGTGGAGATGCAAGCCATTTATTCGATGGTTGTCCAATGCCAAAACGTCAATACCTTCAAGGAACCGACCCTGTCTGCGACACCCTAACTTCCCCAATTGCCTCGGCCTCGGCACAGCAGGGTCAAATCCAGCGAAAGAATACTAAAAAGAAAAGTGAAACCAACCGTCACCTGAATGTGCAACCCCCACCATGGCGAATCATTGTTAAGGCTACCAAAAGGAAGTCTCCAGTTTCATCGACAATCGTCCCGAAGCTACAGAGCCAGTCACAGCTGGGCAAGCAATGCCAGGACAACGACAACCTGCTCCAACTGCAAGAAGATGGAACAATCCGTCCACAGCAACCTCAGCAAGAGTCCCCAGCACCAGTTCACGTGGCGGATAACAAACCAAGCAATGCACCCCGTGTTGCTCCGATCCCGATGGCCAGCAACCAGTTGCAGATTTGCAACATCTCACGCAAGGAGGTCCTACCAACCGCAGCTACCAAGAAGGTTGTCACCTTCCCAAGGAATGTCTGCAAGAAAAGCAGTGTTACCGTTGAAACACCAGCTAGTAAGCGAGGACAGTCACAGAAGTAAAGTCCGCACTAGTCGAGGCTTGCAACGGTTTATAAGTGTTTGTTCTTCAAGTGTTTTTCCATGTACGTAGAAACTTCATCGCAGTTATGTAATAAAAGAAGGATTATTGAATAAAGTATATGTCAGGCAATTTGTCCCTTTTCGTATGGCTCATCTCGTTTATCCAAAAGGTGGATTCACTTGTGTACCTGTCAATGTCATGAGGTACCCAGAAGTCTTGTGGTAGTCAAGTAATAAGAAGGGAATATTGAGTAATTCAATCCGCGTTTGGATTGTCAAGATGAATTATGACAGGTGAAGATGTGCGTCTAACACGTCACTAAGAAACCTAGAGTTTCTTTTACCAGCTCATTACAATTTGGTCAGACCCTCAAGACGTAATCGCTAGCCGGGAAAAGAAAATAATCAATCCAGGAAATGACAAGTCGGTCAAGTTGGTCAGACCATAGTCACACTCGACATGATGAGGCCTTTTTGAAGGACAGTATGAGTGGCACCTCAATAAAATGAGAAGAATGATGAAATATTTGGTAGTGACAAGTTGACAAGTTGGCGTCAGAGAAAAATATCCATCCTCTCAATCTTAGAGGTCCCCAAGAGAACAGTAGATGCAACTACACCCTAGTGGTGAATAAGGATCAAGAATGGTTACCTTCAGTTCAAGACAACCGTTGCAGTTTTCGAAAACTGTCCCAATGTTTCTAGGAAGACGACAAGGAATTGTTTCGCTACCTCTGCTTAAAGTAAGAGAATGCAGATGTCGAGCCAAAAGAAAAAGAAATACATCACCAACAAAATAGGTGGCAGAGAAACTCGCTGGATAGATCGTCTCTACTCAAGGTTTGAAAGTGAACTTGCGCGATCCGAAAAACAGAAACCCTTGGTAACATCAACGTCAGTTTCAATAGTTGGATAAGTGAAAGTGAAATGTTGTGTGAATGAGTTTGCCTGTGGAGTGGAGCTGAAGCCCCGCTAGGATCGTCTCTTTCCGCTGCTGTTTTCTTTTTGGTGTGAGGACTAAGTGCCTCTGTTGTAAGTATTTATCGCTTTATTTACGTTTGGATCTGTTTATTGATTTGTCGTTTTGTGTACCCTGGTTGATGCCTGGACAGGGACTTAATACACAAAATGGTCTGGGAAATTTGGGAAAATTTCTAGGCGTGACAAGTTGGGAAAATTTGTGAATGAGTTAACCTCTCGGGCAGGATCTGTTAAGTGATCAATGCTTATTCCAAGGACATCAACTAAGCAACCCGTTCAGGCAATTGACCACCACAGTCTGGCCAAAAGCAGAACAGTCATGGCAGCAGTTAGGTCTAATGGAAAACTCAACAGAGGGCCAGAATGTCAAGGTGAGCCAGTCACTTTCATATGGGACTACCCATCGTTGACCAGATATTATGCTCTAAGCTTTCCCGGAATGAAAGTGCAATGTCAGTGCTTCATTTCGAGTGATTGATGAAGAATCAGATTAACAGATCAGTGTTCCTTGGAAATCAGAGAAGCTTGGATATCCTCAAGGCTAGCGGCTTAATCGTTCAGTCCAGCGAAAGCTCAACTACCTTGGTAAGGTAGGCTTGAAGTAAAATTTGGTTTACCTCATAACTGTTTCGTCTGAAAGTTCAACCAAGAGAAACCGATTGGATTGTAATCAAAGCAGTCAGTTGCAACATTTTAGTAGAGCTCCACCAATCTCGAGTTAACAGGTTGGGTTTCGAGTCGCACCTGAAATGCCAGTCAACCGTTCAGCCAAGAAACAACGACAACTTAAGGCCTTCGCAGTTCAGGTAAAAGGCAGACCAAGCAGCTTCTTGAAATGCTTGTCGTTCAGATCAAGAGCGAAATTCAAAGTCCGTGGTTTTACGAACGTCCGTTTCAAAGTTTCAGGAACAACGCCACCGGTTTCAAGTCAACAAAGTCGATTCTCAGCTCATCAAAATTTGTCAACGTCAACTACGCGGTCCAAAGAAAGCTCCATGAATAACTGCAACCCAAATCAGGGTCAGAGCAGACGAGAACCAACCAGTGCAGTTTTGGCAAAGAAACGGAACATCGAGCTGGATGCCAACAGGGTCAGTCGCTCAAGATGGGTTAATCAATCAGCAGGTCAAAGTCAGAAAGAAGCCGCGGAAGTCTGCAAGCCAGTTCAACACCACCCACACCCTGCTTTCTTTCTAGCCATCCCCGAATCTCGGGACGAGATTCCTGTAAGGGGGGTAGATTTGTCACCCCCGATTTTCGATCGGGATTAAAAATTACCTAATAATACATTTTCCAGAAATTAAATAAAAATCAAAAGCAATTTAAACAAGTGAAATTAGCAAGGAAATCAAAAATTTCCTTTAAAAATCATGGCCGGAAATATTTTTGTAATATTCTCTGTGCCTTAAAGTACTCTCCAAAATTTTTCGTGAATTTTTGGAGCTAAAGAAATAATTTTAAAGTCACAAAGTTCATTTAACTGATTAAATTAAAAAAAAACAAATTAAAAATGTCCCCTTTTTGTTTTGGGCCGTTTCCGGCCCAAAACCGTCCTCTCTCTCTCTCCCGCGGTCCCCGCGACCGCCCTCCCCTCTCCTTCGGCCCAAGGCGGCCCAAGGCCGCGCCCCCGCCGCCTCCGCGTCCCTCCCCTTCCTGGGCCGGCCTGAGGCCGTGGCCCAAAGGCCGCCCGAAAAGTCCGCCGCTGCCTCCCCCGCGTCGCCCGGTCGCCGACAGATGGGGCCCGCGCCCGCCCGTCGTCGCCGCCGCCCGCCGGCTGCCGCGCCCGCTCCGCCGATTTCTCCGCGAGAAATCCGCCCGCCACCGGCCAAACCCTAGTCGGGCCCCCTTAAATTTTCCCCGCCCCGCGCGCCGCCGCCTCCTCGTTTTCCCTTCGCCGCCGCCCCCAAACCCTAATCCTAGCGCCGCCGCCGACGCCTGCGGCCGCCGTCCTCTTCGATCTCGGTGAGCACCCGCCGCCACCCTCCTTTCCCCTCTCCCGCTCGCCGCCGTGCGCCGCTCGCCCG
>BDMV01000011.1:11805215-11809721 GCA_008326285.1 Oryza officinalis
CGACGAAGGTCCACGCTCGGGTGCCGGGCACTGCGAGGCCACGCCGCTGGCGCCGTCGGAGCCGCCGCGGAACGCCCCGTGGGGCGCCCGCGGCGCGGCGAACGTGTGCGAGCACCTCTGCCCGTGGGACGGGTAGCAGCGTGCAAGCGGCTCGTGAGGCCTGGGGTGGCACGGCACGAGGACGGCCGTGGAATGACGGGGCACGAGAGCCGGCAGTCGGCCGCACAAGGGCGGGGGTCCTGCGAGCATACACCGGTCCAAAGCATCTCATACGCTACGCAGACACGGCGGCAAGGCCGCCCAAGCATCCTGCCGCGCGGAGCACGGCTGGTCTGCTGGGAGGACGGCCTACCGGAGGGCCACCACGCGTGGTGGAGGGGTATCGAGACCGATTCCCTCGTGTTCGACGGGACGGGACCCCCATGACCGTGTGGCAGGGCACCCCGGCAAAACTAGCCAGGGAGCCGTGCCAGCAGGCCATGAGGCGGCGAGAAGGATATCACGAGCGAAACCCGGTGTTTGGCCGGTGCCGTGAACTCTCTTCCCAATAGAGTATCGGGGTCCTAGCCCCCCTCAGGTCCCTCCGCACCAGAGCCTTCACAAGGTGCACACAGTTTTCTCGTCCCCTCCCCTCAACCCGGTACTGGCTGCGGGCGTTGCCAGCCCGGCCGACCGAACACAGGGTCATGTGGGGGTGGCGCCCCCGCCCTTCACCACGCTATAAAACCGGCTGGGGGCATACCCAGCCCCACGCACCCCGAGCATACGGTGTTCGGTCGACCGAAAATCCGTTCGGTCGGCCGAACACGGGGTCCCGTGGGGATGGCTCCCCCACCACGTAACATGGTTCCCCCACCACCTAAGAGGGTTTGGGGGCATAGACAGCCCCATGCACCCCTAGCGTCTAGCCCTTCACGAGTCGCACACAGTTCTCATTCGGCAGCCCGGCCTACCGAACGTCGGTTCGGTCGACCGAAAATCCGTTCGGTTGGCCGAACACGGGGTCCCGTGGGGATGGCTCCCCCACCACGTAATATGTTTCCCCCACCACCTAAGAGGGTTTGGGGGCATAGCCAGCCCCATGCTCCCCTAGCGTCCAGCCCTTCACCAGTCACACACAGTTTTCGTTCGGTAGCCCGACCTACCGAACGTCGGCTGCTCGTCAGCTTCCTTGCGCATCCCAGGTTTCAGGACCCGTCGACTCGCACGCATGTCAGACTCCTTGGTCCGTGTTTCAAGACGGGTCGGATGGGGAGCCCACAGGCCGTTGCGGCGCGGCGCCCCGAGGGGCGCGCCAGAGGCGCGCGGTGACCGGCTGCGCCAACGACGGCCGCCGGCGGCGCGAGGCCCCAGGGCTTTGGCCGCCGACGCGGCCGACGACGGTCCACGCCCCGAGCCGATTGGCGGACCAGCCGAGGCTGTTCCGCATACGGCCGAGGCGCATCGCCGGCCCCCATCCGCTTCCCTCCCGGCAATTTCAAGCACTCTTTGACTCTCTTTTCAAAGTCCTTTTCATCTTTCCCTCGCGGTACTTGTTCGCTATCGGTCTCTCGCCTGTATTTAGCCTTGGACGGAGTTTACCGCCCGATTTGGGCTGCATTCCCAAACAACCCGACTCGTTGACGGCGCCTCGTGGGGCGACAGGGTCCGGGCCGGACGGGGCTCTCACCCTCCCAGGCGCCCCTTTCTAGGGGACTTGGGCTCGGTCCGTCGCTGAGGACGCCTCTCCAGACTACAATTCGGACGGCGCGGCCGCCCGATTCTCAAGCTGGGCATCTCCCGGTTCGCTCGCCGTTACTAGGGGAATCCTCGTAAGTTTCTTCTCCTCCGCTTATTTATATGCTTAAACTCAGCGGGTGGTCCCGCCTGACCTGGGGTCGCGGTCCGAGCCGGTCCTCGGTGCGTCTGGCTCCTGAGGGGCCGTCGCACCGGCCGCGCGCCGGGGTGCACTGCGACCTAGAGCCAGCGTGAGCCGTCCACCATGCGCTGTTGTTAACGACGAAATTTGGTAAATCATGCATTGGATTCAGAGTTAAAGCCGAAGCCGATTGGAGGAGAGAAGCGATTACAGAAACAGAGTATGAATCGGCTGCAAGCCAAATCGGCTACGGTGTGCATTGGCTGAAACAGAATCGGACAAGGATAGCCGATGTAGCCGATTCCGATGAGGAGATGGCAGGATCATTGTCGGGTTCGGTTGGTGTGCTTCATGAGGATTGCCACGTGCGGATTGAGTCCGAAGAAGGCAATTGTATCTATTAATTAGAATATTTGTTAGTTTCCTTTTATCTTTAGGAAAGTTTCTTTCTTGTCCTACAAGGACTAGTATCTCCCCATGGGTATAAATATGTACACCCGGGGTTATTGTAATCTATCAACTCTCGATCAATACAATTCGGCGCATCGCCACCTTTTACTCTGTTACGGTTTCTTTATCAACCGGCGGAATTTGGCACCTGACGCGGGGCTGCATCGGCTGTCGATCTCCGGCGAAGGGGTAAGTCCAATGTTCCGTCGGTTCAGGCAATTGTATCATCTACGTCGGCGTCATTCAAGGCTGCATCAGTACATTCGATCTCTTGGATTGCTCTGGTTTGGATTATATATTTGCCTGGCTATTTATCATATGTCTTCTGTTAATCTAGTATTAGCATCTCGATTTAGCTTTATCGGCTGCTTCTCGTTTTAGGGTTTCTGCTGGTATCGACTAAATCGTCTTGCTAGATTAGATTAGCTTAGGCATCTACCACCCTGAAAATCAGTCAAGGGCTTGATCATCTAGATACCGTGTTTCTTTACATACTTAGTGCTGCATCAGTTGAGTTTGACCTACTAAGTCGTGCTTAGAACCATGGATCTCTAGCTTGCTTTTTGATTGCCGATAAGGGTTTCATCGGGGTTTCAGCCGATGAAGTATCTGGATGTTGCATCGGCTTATAAGGATTGCATATAAGTTGAATTTAGCCGATGACAACAAAGGTTTCACTGTTTAATCTAATCTTGTGGATTTTTTGGCATTGGATCTATGTTAGATTCACTTCATCGGCTATGCTATGAATATATATAATCTCTCTCTTGAGGTGTTTTTAGACATAAGTGATTTATACTGTCTCGGCGCCCTGTCCGATCTATCCCAATCACTTGGTTTAAATATATTTTGAGATTTAGATTATGTATCATTGATATCTACAGCCGATCGAGTATGTCTAACTTTCGTTTCACTTTATCAAGTCATTGCTGATCTAGTGCATATTATCATCAGCCGACTGTCTCTTTGTCAAGTGTCAGAATCTACATTGAACACATAGCCGATAGCTCAAAACCCTATCGCTATCGGCTGTCATCAGGATCGGCTGGAATTACTACATCGGTTATGTTGACCGATCGGTTCTTTGATCTGTCGTTTGTATATCTTATTGGTTGCAGGATCAAACCAATTGGCACGCCTAGAACCCGAAAGAAGTCTTTGGACCTGCACTGGAGTTAAGCAGATCTCCCAGGCCAGTGTGTGTTTTTTGCATCAACAGCTGTGCCCGGCACGCTTCGCCGGTGGCCCGAGCTTCGGCCCGCCGCGCCTCGCGACGCGGGGGGCCAGACACCGCGTCCCCCGCCCCCTCCCGGGCCGGGTGGGGGGCCGTGGAGCATCTTTTTGGCGTGACGCCCAGGCAGGCGTGCCCTCGACCGGATGGCCTCGGGTGCAACTTGCATTCAAAGACTCGATGGTTCACGGGATTCTGTAATTCACACCAGGTATCGCATTTCGCTACGTTCTTCATCGATGCGAGAGCTGAGATATCCGTTGCCGAGAGTCGTGTGGATTAGCTCGTGGTATCGCACCGCGTCGCCGACCGGCCTGGGCCGACCGGGAGGCGCGGGCGTGTCGATGTGTTCCTTGACGCCATCGGCGCCGTGGGTTCTTGTTAACGACGGATTTTGGTAACCGACTTGGAAAGAAAAGAGGAAACCGAAGCAGAGAGGAAGGATTGAGTTGGAGTCGGACCAGGCTTCGTATCGAACCCGGTAACCGTATCGGACTGGGGAGGTGTTGCTATAAAGAGCGTATCGGCCGATACGGATTTGGTTTGGTCGTGGGCCGATACGGGTTGTGAGTTGACAGTGTCAACGTGGGCTTGGTCTGGGCTCGAAATAAGCTTCAAGGAAGTTGCCAAATAGAGATAAAGCTCGGTTTTAGGCAATTGTATCTTGTAAATTAAGTAGTGTAGATCTAATCTGTGGCTTAAGTCTGCCGCAAGGACTTGTTTGTTAGTTGTAGATAAGATCGTGCCCTACAAGGGTTTTGTTGTAACCTCGGGTATAAATATCCCGATAGTTTGTACATGTAAACTCTCTCGAATCAATCACACAAAAACCAGTTCAATCTACTTTCGGCGCATCGCCAACCCTCGCAAGAGGTCTTCTTCGACGAGTTCTTGCTTCCTCGGAGCAGAGGTAAGAACTCGTCCCCGACGATCTGCATCGTCGGGGCTAACGTGTCGCTTTAGACAC
>BDMV01000011.1:11812106-11849606 GCA_008326285.1 Oryza officinalis
TTAAATCCACCAATGATAGCCGATCGGCTGGTTTACCGATGACATATCATTGAGCATTGAGCCGATGCAAGATGCATTAAATCGGCTATAACAGATAAAGCAAGATAAAGCTAAATCTACTCAATCGGCTGTAGATATCAACAAAATATAATCTAAGTCTCAGAATATATTTAAACCAAGTGATTGGGATAGATCGGATAGGGCACCGAGACAGTATAAATCACTTATGTCTAAATATATTATGAAGCATAGATTATACATATTCATAGCATAGCCGATTAGGTAAATCTAACATGTATCGGCTAGTACTCCGATACTACTTTATACAGAGATATTATCATGAACAAAATATATTAAACAACCTGTCAAACTAATGTTAAGATGATCCTAACCAGATTTGACAACAAGCTCAATATATTTTACTAAGTTAATATCTCGATATAAAGGGCAGATTTAATATATCAAGATAACAAGATAATTAAACCAGGTAAGGTCGGCTGAAATCCCGACGCTATCTCTATTAGCAATCATAGACAGGCTAGAGACTATGGTTCTAAACATGATTTAGTAGGTCAAACCTAACTGATGCAGCACCAAATATGTAAAGAGACACAATGTCTAGATAATCAAGTCGATGAAAACCTTTTCGAGATGGTAGATATATTGTGTAATCTAAACCAGCATCAATATATAACTCTATTGGCTAGTTTTCTGTAAAACAGTTATTAGCCAATCTGAGTTATATGCTGATATCAATCTAGATTATACAATATATATGATAACTCGATGATTTACACAAACCAGATTAGAGTGTCATGAAGATGGAAGCACTAATCCCGAGAGCGCAAGCCGCCATAACAAGTTTTACCTCTTGCTGGAGATCGAAACCGATGCAGCCCAACTCGAAAGCAAGAACTCGTCGAAAAAAACGATGAAAGAGTAAAGGTGGCGATGCGCCGAAGTTGTTGTATTGATCTGTCTTTTTCTTTACACGAACCTGGGTTCAATTTATACCCAGAACCCCACAATAAGTCCCTATCGGACACGACTCCTATTTCTATTACAACTCACATTAAAGACAATTCCCTAATACAAACTCTAACCGACAGTATCTACTAGGAAACCAACATTATATCCTAAGTAATAGATACAATTCCCTTCTTCGGGCCCAATCCGTATGTGGGAATCCTCATGAAGCTCACCAACCGAACCCGACAAAGACTCTGTTATCCTCTCGTCGGAATCGGCTACATCGGCTATCCTTGTCCGACTCTGTCTCAGCCGATGGTCACAATAGCCGACTCGGTCATCAGCCGATACACACCGTAGCCGATTCGGTCACCAACTGATTCTTGCTCTGTTTTGGTAACCGCCAGCTTCCTCCAAATCCGCTTTGATTCTATCTTCAGATCTAATATTTGATTTACCAAATTTGGTCGTTAACACCTTCACAAGGTGCACACAGTTTTCTCGTCCCTTCCCCTCAACACCGTACAGGCTGCGGGCGTTGCCAGCCCGGCCGACCGAACACAGGGTCGTGTGGGGGTGGCGCCCCCGCCCTTCACCACGCTATAAAACGGGCTGGGGGCATACCCAGCGCCACGCACCCCGAGCGTACGGTGTTCGGTCGACCGAAAATCCGTTCGGTCGGCCGAACACGGGGTCCCGTGGGGATGGCTCCCCCACCACATAACATGGTTCCCCCACCACCTAAGAGGGTTTGGGGGCATAGCCAGCCCCATGCACCCCTAGCGTCCAGCCCTTCACGAGTCACACATAGTTTTCGTTCGGCAGCCCGGCCTACCGAACGTCGGTTCGGTCGACCGAAAATCCGTTCGGTCGGCCGAACACGGGGTCCCGTGGGGATGGCTCCCCCACCACATAACTTGGTTCCCCCACCAGCTAAGAGGGTCTGGGGGCATAGCCAGCCCCGAGCACCCCTAGCGTCCAGCCCTTCACGAGTCGCACACAGTTTTCGTTCGGCAGCCCGGCCTACTGAACGTCGGTTCGGTCGACCGAAAATCCGTTCGGTCAGCCGAACACGGGTCCCGTAGGGATGGCGCCCCCACCACATAACTTGGTTCCCCCACCACCTAAGAGGGTTTGGGGGCATAGCCAGCCCCATGCACCCCTAGCGTCCAGCCCATCACGAGTCGCACACAGTTTTCGTTCGGCAGCCCTGCCTACCGAACGTCGGTTCGGTCGACCGAAAATCCGTTCGGTCGGCCGAACACGGGGTCCCGTGGGGATGGCTCCCCCACCACATAACGTGGTTCCCCCACCACCTAAGAAGGTTTGGGGGCATAGCCAGCCCCATGCACCCCTGGCGTCTAGCCCTTCACGAGTCACACACAGTTTTCGTTCGGCAGCCCGGCCTACCGAACGTCGGTTCGGTCGACCGAAAATCCGTTCGGTCGGCCGACCACGGGGTCCCGTGGGGATGGCTCCCCCACCACGTAACATGGTTCCCCCACCACCTAGGAGGGTTTGGGGGCATAGCCAGCCCCATGCACCCCTAGCGTCCAGCCCTTCATGAGTCGCACACAGTTTTCGTTCGGCAGCCCGGCCTACCGAACGTCGGTTCGGTCGACCGAAAATCCGTTCGGTCGGCCGAACACGGGGTCCCGTGGGGATGGCTCCCCCACCACGAAACATGGTTCCCTCACCACCTAAGAGGGTTTGGGGGCATAACCAGCCCCATGCACCCCTAGCGTCCAGCCCTTCATGGGTCACACACAGTTTTCGCTCGGCATCCCGTCCTACCGAACGTCGGTTCGCTCGACCGAAAATCCATTCGGTCGGCCGAACACGGGGTCCCGTGGGGATTGCTCCCCCACCACATAACGTGGTTCCCCCAACACCTAAGAGGGTTTGGGGGCATAGCCAGCCCCATGCACCGCTGGCGTCCAGCCCTTCACGAGTAACACACAGCTTTCGTTCGCCATCCCGGCCTACCGAATGTCGGTTCGGTAGACCGAAAATCCGTTCGGTCGGCCGAACACGGGGTCCCGTGGGGATGGCTCCCCCACCACGTAACATGGTTCCCCCACCACCTAAGAGGGTTTGGGGGCATAGCCAGCCCTATGAACCCCTAGCGTCCAGCCCTTCACGAGTCGCACACAGTTTTCGTTCGGCAGCCCTGTCTACCGAACGTCGGTTCGGTCGACCGAAAATCCGTTCGGTCGGCCGAACACGGGGTCCCGTGGGGATGGCTCCCCCACCACATAACGTGGTTCCCCCACCACCTAAGAGGGTTTGGGGGCATAGCCAGCCCCATGCACCCCTNGGCCGCCGGGGGCGCACCGGACACCGCGCGACGTGCGGTGCTCTTCCGGCCGCTGGACCCTACCTCCGGCTGAACCGTTTCCAGGGTTGGCGGGCCGTTAAGCAGAAAAGATAACTCTTCCCGAGGCCCCCGCCGGCGTCTCCGGACTTCCTAACGTCGCCGTCAACCGCCACGTCCCGGCTCGGGAAATCTTAACCCGATTCCCTTTCGGGGCACGCGCGTGGTCGCGCTCTCTGCCGGGGTTGCCCCGTCCCTTAGGATCGGCTTACCCATGTGCAAGTGCCGTTCACATGGAACCTTTCTCCTCTTCGGCCTTCAAAGTTCTCATTTGAATATTTGCTACTACCACCAAGATCTGCACCGACGGCCGCTCCGCCCGGGCTCGCGCCCCGGGTTTTGCGGCGGCCGCCGCGCCCTCCTACTCATCGGGGCATGGCGCTCGCCCAGATGGCCTGGTGTGGGTCGCGCGCTTCAGCGCCATCCATTTTCGGGGCTAGTTGATTCGGCAGGTGAGTTGTTACACACTCCTTAGCGGATTTCGACTTCCATGACCACCGTCCTGCTGTCTTAATCGACCAACACCCTTTGTGGGTTCTAGGTTAGCGCGCAGTTCGGCACCGTAACCAGGCTTCCGGTTCATCCCGCATCGCCAGTTCTGCTTACCAAAAATGGCCCACTTGGAGCTCCCGATTCCGTGGCGCGGCTCACCGGAGCAGCCGCGCCGTCCTACCTATTTAAATTTTGAGAATAGGTCGAGGGCGTTGCGCCCCCGATGCCTCTAATCATTGGCTTTACCCGATAGAACTCGTGACGGGCTCCAGCTATCCTGAGGGAAACATCGGAGGGAACCAGCTACTAGATGGTTCGATTAGTCTTTCGCCCCTATACCCAAGTCAGACGAACGATTTGCATGTCGGTATCACTTCGAGCCTCCACCAGAGTTTCCTCTGGCTTCGCCCCGCTCAGGCATAGTTCACCATCTTTCGGGTCCCGACAGGCGTGCTCCAACTCGAACCCTTAACAGAAGATCGGGGTCGGCCAGCGATGCGGCCCGCGAGGGCCTCCCGCTCGTCAGCTTCCTTGCGCATCCCAGGTTTCAGAACCCGTTGACTCACACGCATGTCAGACTGAAGGCAACTCTTGAACCCATCTTCCGGCGTACGGTCGTAGTCTATCAAACACTTGGGCTTTGATACCTTGAAGAACCATACCGTTAGCTCGTTCAACCTGTCCGTTGCCCTTAGGGTGTGCCACCGATGCATAGCAAATCTTAATACCGAAGTCTTCACAGAACTCCTTAAAAATGCCTCCAGTGAATTGAGTCCCATTGTCAGTTATAATTCTGTTCGGGACACCAAACCGATGCACGATGTTTAGAATAAAGTCTCGCGCCTTGTCCATAGTTATCGTAGCAACCGGCTTAGCTTTGATCCACTTGGAAAACTTATCAACCACGACGAACAGATGCGTGAATCCACCTGGTGCCTTCTTGAACAGACGACCATGTCCAAGCCCCACACGGCGAAAGGCCATGATAAGGGAATTGTTTGAAGATCTTGGGCTGGAACGTGGCTCTGCCGAGTGAAGAATTGACAACCTTCACACGTGTGAACTACCTTGTCTGCATCGGTGACCGCCGTGAGCCATAAGAATCCTTGTCGGTAAGCCTTGCCTACCAAAGTGCGCGCCGCAGCGTGACTGCCGCAGATGCCCGAGTGAATGTCTTGCAGTAGTTGTCGTCCTTCCTCCGGCGTGACGCATCTCATCAAAACTCCAGAGGGGCTTCTCTTGTATAGCTCTGAGTCAACCATGACATAGCCTTGACTGCGACGTCGGACTCGTTCCGCATCATCCCGGTCACCCGGCAGCTCTTGCCGAGTTAAAAACTTGATGAACGGTGTCCTCCAATCGGTGTCGAGCATGGCGACCTGGCTTGGAACTCCTTCATCGGGAGTTAGTGCCTTGGCAACAGTCGGCTCGTAGGGGTGTTCCACGAAAACGTCAGTCGGGGCTGCTTCGCGCTTGGACCCAAACTGTGCCAACTGATCTGCCGCTTCATTATTATGTCTCAAGAGATGGGATAACTCCAATCCGTCAAACTTGTCTTCAAGCTTGCGAACTTCCTGTCGATAGGCCTCCATGGTCTCATTCAAACAAGACCAGTCCTTCATCACCTGGTTAACCACCAACTGGGAATCTCCTCGCACAATCATCCGTCGTATCCCAAGTGAAACAGCAAGTCGTAGGCCGTGAAGGAGGGCTTCATACTCGGCGACATTGTGTGAGGCGGGAAAGTGGATGTGAAGGACATACTGTAGCCTCTCCCCAGTCGGGGAAATTAGCATGACTCCCGCTCCCAAGCCAGTGACTCTTCTGGATCCATCGAAGTGCATGGTCAAGTACTGCAAATCTTCTCTAGGTACATCTTCTTGTTGTTCGGTCCACTCGGCTACGAAATCCGCCAGGACTTGAGACTTTATAGACGTCCTCGCCTTGAAAGCTATGTCCAGCGGCATCAACTCCAGTGCCCACTTCGCGATGCATCCAGTAACCTCCCGGTTGTGGATGACATCGCCGAGTGGAAAGGACGTGACGACGGTGACTGAGTGACCCCGAAAATAATGGGCTAGCTTCCTAGCAGTGATTAAAACTCCATATAACAATTTTTGTACCTGAGGATAGCGGGTTTTGGCTCTTGCCAGCACCTCGCTGACGAAGTAGATTGGCCGTTGAACCTTTTGGGTGCGGCCTTCTTCCTCACGCTCGACGACCAATACTGTGCTGACCACCTGGTGAGTTGTGGAGACGTAGAGCAACAGGGGTTCTTGAGGGTGCGGTGACGCCAACATGGGTGGTGTCGTGAGGAACTTGGTGGTCCATTGGAAATCATCGGTCTTCTTCAGTAACCTGAAAAAAGGCATACCTCGTTTGCCGAGTCTGGAGACAAAACGGCTCAATGCCGCCATACAACCGGTGAGCTTCTGGACGTCCTTCTGGGTACTCGGGGGCTTCATGCTCCGGATAGCATTGATCTTCTCTGAATTTGCCTCAATGCCGCGATGCAATATCATGAAACCGAGCAGCTTACCTGATGGCACACCGAAGGTACACTTCTCTGGGTTCAACTTCATTCTGAAGGCCCGAATGTTCGCGAAGGTTTCTTCTAAGTTGGCGATCAGGTCTTCCTTTTTCTTGGTCTTGATGACGTCATCGTCGACGTAGGCTTCCACATTTCTCCCGATCTAGGTCTGAAGGCATCTCTGGATCATGCGCTGATAAGTGGCTCCGGCGTTCTTCAGGCCGAAGGGCATCGTGATGTAGCAATAGGCTCCAAACGGGGTGATGAATGATGTCTTCAGGCAGTCGGATTCCTTCAAGCTGATCTGGTGATAACCCGAGTAACAATCCAAAAAGCTCAGAAGCTCGCAACTGGCTGTTGAGTCGACGACTTGGTCTATTCGAGGTAGTCCAAAAGGATCTTTGGGGCAAGCTTTGTTGAGATCGGTGTAGTCCACGCACATGCGCCATTGCCCTGTCTTCTTCCGAACAAGAACTGGATTGGCTAGCCAGTCGGGATGGTAAACCTCTTTGATGAACCCGGCAGCCAAGAGCTTGGCGAGTTCCTCCTTGATGGCATTTTTTCGGTCTTGAGCGAAACGGCGCAATCGTTGTTTTATAGGTTTAGCGTCATCGTTGACGTTTAAAGAGTGCTCGATCACCTCCCTAGGAATACCCAGCATGTCAGACGGTTTCCAAGCAAAAATATCTTTATTATTCTGAAGGAAGGTGACGAGCGCGCTTTCCTATTTAGGATCTAGCTCTGCACCTATTACAGCAATTTTAGAAGGATCAGATGGATCAAGGGGGATTTTCTTAGTCTTGGCGTCGCCGTCTCCCGACTTGGCTATGTTCTTGGTAGGGACCTCTCCTTCTCCAGATGTTGATGCAGCCAGTCGGACCTCTTGCTGGCCACGTAATCTCTCGTGAGTCTGGGCCATATCGCAGCTTTCTTTGTCGCAAGTGAAGGCTTGTTTGACGTCGCTGCGTAGGGTGATGACTCCATTGGGCCCAGGCATCTTCATCATGAGGTAGGTATAATGTGGTACCGTCATAAACTTAGCGAGCGCCGGTCTTCCGTTGATCGCGTGGTAGGCCGCTTCAAAGTCGGCAACCTCAAAAGTGATGTTCTCCGTCTGGAAGTTCTCCCGAACCCCGAAGGTGACTGGAAGAGTAATGCGCCCGAGTGGCGTGGATGACAGCCCCGGGATGACTCCATGAAAGGGGGCCGAACTCGGCTTCAACTCGGATCTTGGAATCTGCATCTCGTCCAGCGTCTTGGCGAATAGGATGTTGAGAGCGCTACCGCCATCGATGAGGACGCGCTTGAGTTTAATGTTACCAACCACCGGGTCTAGTACCAGGGGATACCGCCCCAGGTGAACCACCCGGTCAGGGTGATCCCAGTGGTGAAACGTGATAGCCACCTCCGACCATCGTAAATAGTGCGGGACTTTAGGTTGCACGGCGTTGACTTCTCGATCAGTCAACTTTTGCTTCCTCTTGGACTCGTACGCCTGCGGTCCCCCAAAGATGTGATTTAGCTCGCCCACGGGGTCTTGGAAGGGCTCTGTGCTGCAAGCCGGGTCGTTCCTCTTGGTTCCCGATGGGCCGGCTTCATCAACCGGCTTTTGTCGTAGTTGTGCCGCGTATTGCTCAGCGAACTGTTTGTAGATGAAGCAATCCTTTGCTGCATGCTTGTGGTTTGGATGGTGCGTGCACTGAGCGTTCATGATTTTGTCGTAAGCGGCGACTCGGGGACGCTGTTGCTGGTAGTTCGATGTTGTGGCGACCAGATCCTCGGGCTTGCGCTTGCAATCCTTTTGGCCGCTGTCATTGTTGCCGTTGTCCTTCTTAGGACGCCAGCTGCTTCCGGATGGCTTGTCGTCCCTCTTGTCGTGCCAGTCTTGTCGCGAGGCCTTGATTGCGTCATCAGATTTGGCGTAGGAGTTTGCCGTCTTGAACATTTGCTTGACCGTCTTCGGTGGCTTGCGCCCAAACTTGCCGATAAGCAACTCGTCTCGGACGCCTTTCTGGAATGCAGCAATGATGACGTCATCGGTGATGTTGGGAATCTTGTTCCGTTTCTCCAAAAAGTATCAAATGTAGTCCTTCAGTGATTCGTCCGGCTTCTGGATGACGTTGTAGAGGTCAAAGTGGGTCCCGAGCCTTTCGAAAGTACCCTGGAAGTTGATGATGAAGTGGTCCCGAAGCTCGCTCCACGAGTCAATCGAGCCTCTTGGCAAACTCGTGAGCCAGTTCCTGCTGGCTGAGTCGGCGAGAGCGACGGGCAGGTAATTTGCCATAGCCTTGCTGTCTCCTCCTACTGCGTGGATGGCAAGGGTGTACACAGTTAGCCAGGACTCGGGGTCGGTCTTGGCGTCGTACTTATCAATCCCGGTCGTGGACGGGTTGTCGGCTGTGTTCTCTCTCGTGAGAGTCAGCCGTTTGGCCTATGGCCTCCATACTGCCTCGTGGTGAGGGTCTTTGGATCTGACTGGTGTCTTGCTTTGCTCGAGTCTCTTGTAGTCCTTGGACCGCAGTGGCGGCAGTCGGCTTCTGTCGGGTGTTTCTGCAACGGACTCGGTCGGCCTTCGTGCAGAGCTGGAAGGATGGCCGTTGGCCGTAGCCGTGACGATGGTCTTGATCTTGTCCAGTAGCGGCGTCACTGCAGCCGGCGCACTTCGATGACGGTGTCGATGAGGGTGAGGGCAGCGATGGTGTTCTGTTGAGGCGTTTGGAAGATATTGGCGTTGTCGACTCGTGTCTGCAATATGGCCTCGCGGGCCGAGCGCCCAGTCGCCCTCAGGTCTCGTTTCTTCTTGTCGACTTCTTGCTTCTTCCTAAGCTCCTCCTCCTCCTTGCGCTTATCCTCCTCCACGCGCTTGCGCTCTTGCTCAAGCTTTGTTCGTTCCTCCTCCGCGATCCTCCGGGCCATGGCTGAGTCAGTCTCGGCTACTTCGGCCATGAGTACGTTGAGAAGGTCCGGGTCGTAGTAGTCTTTGTCTGTGTCGTAGCTGTTGATCTCGTCCGTGGAGATGTCATAGAGATCGTCGAAGTTGGTGGAGCTTAGATCTTTGGCAAGGTCCGTAGATGAGTACGACCCGAGTCGTTCAAGTATGACCGTGACCTCCCTCGCGGCCGTGGGGTTGCATGAAGGCGATGAAAAAGATTCTCCCGAGTGGATCGAATCCAACCCAGAAGATAAGAGATTATGACAGACTTTAGCGTCGTCCGGTAACCCGAGCGGCGCCAAGGAATTTTCCCTCCCCGACTGGTTCGAATCCGAGTCGAGAAGAGAGAGCTTACCAAACTTGTCGGTGGTGAAGTCGAGTCCGCCGAAGTGAAGTGCCTGCCCAGGGGCGAAGACGAAGTCGACAAAGCTTGATGGAGATCCCATTGCGCTTATCGGCGAGATGTTGAAGAAGAACTTGACGCGGAGCCCCTACCTGGCGTGCCAACTGTCGAAACTTGGTTTCGGCAATATCAATCTGGGGGTAGCAGTCAAGTGCCAAACACAATGGGTTAGTCGGGACAAAGGTTTAGACAGGTTCAGGCCCTCTCTAACGAGAGGTAATACCCTACTCCTGTTTCGGGGATTTGATCCGCCGAGTGTTTATTGATCTCTTGATCTCTTTCAATAGGGGCTCTCGCAAGTTTTCTATCTGTCCATGTATTTTTCTTATGCCCCTCAAGGGACGCCCTACCCCCCTTATATAGTCTCGGAGGGCGGGTTTACAAGTCGGAGACCTATTCTATTCTAAGTCGGACTCCTTAATCTTACCAACTATAGACTATGGGCCGTTACCTTATCTCAATGGTAACGTAATACCCAAGTCATAGCCGGTTTACATAATCATGAGTCATAACCTATCCCCTATGGTAAGTCGGATAAGCTAGCCGTGAGGGTATCCGGTACCCATAATCTCCACACCCGCACATCTTAATAATTTTTCCTTCATCTTTTGAGGCCTTTGAGCCAATGCTTGTACAGACTGGATTTATTTTACCTGCAATCAAATAGGATTTTAATTTCTATGTCAGTTATGTTTGCTATATGCACGTGATAAGGATGGTCTGTGTCGCGATCCTTCTTCATCTTGGCTTGAGCGAGGGCTCATGCTCGGGGCCCAGCCTCAAGCGGCGCGGGTCGGAGCTAGTGCCTGGGGAGATCCACATGTCGAGACTGGCCAGGCCAGGAGCGCAGTGACCGAGGGTTATGGGGACCCGATTGTGGGTCATTGCCGATTCCCCTCCGGGGTTCACCGCGCCCCGGGGCACGGCTCGGTTCTGGGCCCTGTTTGGCAGTTTTAGACGACCCGGGCTGCCAAGGGCAAGGTCGAGCATGAGCAGACTAACTCAAGTCAAGACTTTTCAAAAGGAAACGACAACACAGACGTGGTCCTTAGGAAATTGAAAATGCTTGTTATTGAAATGGTAGGAAATGAATTAAACAAGTATGTGCATGTGGGAGCCCCCGGCCAACCCTGCGTGCCCGAGGGGGGCGCGGGGTTGGCCTGAGCCCGAGGTACGACACCAGACCCCCTTATGGGTAGAAGCGGCGAAGATGCTCGATGTTCCACGGGTTAGGTAGCTCTGTGCCATCGCCCGTGGCCAATCGAACTGAGCCCGGCTGGGGGACGCCGACCACTCGATACGGACCCTCCCACATGGGTGAGAGTTTGCTCAGTCCAGCACGCGTTTGGATGCAGCGTAGGACAAGATCGTCGACGCAGAGTGATCGGGCCAGGACATGGCGCTGATGGTAGCACTGCAGACTTTGCTGGTAGCACGCAGCTCGGAGGGCCGCACGCCGCCTTCGCTCTTCCAGGTAGTCGAGGTCGTCTCGGCGAAGCTGATCTTGATCAGCCTCGCAATACATGGTGGCCCGAGGGGACCTCAGGGTGAGCTCGGATGGGAGGACCGCCCCCGCGCCGTATACGAGGAAGAAAGGCGTTTCCCAGGTCGCTCGGCTTGGAGTGGTTCGGTTTGCCCAGAGCACCGCTGGCAGCTCCTCGATCCACGAGTCGCCAAGCTTCCTAAGGATGTTGAAGGTCTTGGTCTTGAGGCCCTTGAGGATTTCAGCATTGGCGCGCTCCACTTGGCCGTTGCTTTTGGGGTGGGCAGGGTGAGGCGAAACAGAGCTTGATGCCCATGTCTTCGCAGTAGTCGCCGAAGAGCTCACTAGTGAACTGGGTGCCGTTGTCCGTAATGATACGGTTAGGCACCCCGAACGGAGCAGTGATGCCCTTGATGAATTTTAGCGCCAAGTGCTTGTCGATCTTGATGACCGGATAAGCCTCGGGCCACTTAGTGAACTTGTCGATTGTGACATACAGATACTCGAACCCACCCGAGGCCCACCTAAAGGAACCCAGGATGTCCAGCCCCCAGACAGCAAACGGCCATGAAAGAGGTATCGTCTGCAGGGCCTGAGCCAGCTGATGCGTTTGCTTGGCATGAAACTGGCATGCCCTGCATCATGGACATCGACAAGAAGCTTGATGCCCTGTTCCCAAGGAATGCACTTCAGGAGGACTCCGTTGGCCCCGCGCCGGTAGAGGGTCCCTTCCACCAGCACGTAGCTCTTGGAGATGCGATGGACGCGTTCACTCCCTTCGCGGTCCTCGGGTAGAGTCTGATCTTTGAGGAACGCCTGGATCTCAGCCATCCAGGCAATCAATCTTGGGGGGCCGGGCTCGGCCCCCCGGGTCTCAAGGCCTAGACTCCGACGGGCCTCGGGGGCCGGTCAGGCACGTCCGTCTTTGCTAGGGGGTCGGGTCGCGCCGACGGCTGGGCCAGCCTTTCTTCAAAGGCGCCCGGTGGGGTCAGGGCTCGCGATGAAGCGAGCCTTGAGAGCTCATCGGCGACCGCGTTATCCCGTCTAGGCACGTGCCGGAGTTCTAACCCGTCGAAATGGCGCTCCATACACCGCACGTCACGGACGTAGGCGTCCATCTGTGGGTCGAAGCACCGGTACTCCTTGGAGACCTGGTTAACGACCAACTGGGAGTCGCCTAGAACCAGGAGGCGGCAGATCCTCATTCCAGCCGCCACTCTGAGTCCTGCAAGGAGTCCCGTGTACTCCGCCATATTGTTGGTTGCCCGAAAATCTAGGCGAACCAGATATCTGAGGACGTCTCCGCTTGGCGAGGTCAAGGTGACCGCCGCGCCGGTGCCCAGAAGGGCCAGGGAGCCGTCGAACTGCATAACCCAGTAGGCGGCGTGAGGCAGCTGCGAGGGGCTCGTGTTGGCCTCGGGGACGGAGAGTCCGAGATTGGGCTCGGGAGCCGGGGTCCACTCCACCACGAAGTCGGCGAGGGCCTGGCTCTTGATCGCGTGGCATGGCTCAAAGCGCAAGTCGAATTCGGAGAATTCGATGGCCCATTTTACCACCCGTCCAGTACCCTCTCGGTTGTGTAGGATTTGGCCGAGGGGGTAGGACGTGACCACCGTGACCCGATGCGCCTGGAAATAATGGCGCAGCTTCCTCGAGGCCATCAGAATCGCATAGAGCATCTTCTGGGCCTGAGGGTATTGGGTCTTAGCGTCCCGCAGCGCCTCACTAATGAAGTAGACAGGCCGCTGCACCTTTCGGCGGGGCCTGTCCTCTTCGTTGAGGGCACCGTTCCCGGGGCGCTCATCATCTGAGGGGCCTTGCCGGGACCACTCGGCTTCTGTGCCAACGACCTCGGGGTCGAAGGGCGTCGGGCGCGGCCTTCCCACAGTGGTCCGAGGGCCTTCTTGGGGGTCGGGGGCGTCCGGCACCGTCGGAGAAGCGGGCAGAGGGCCACATCCGGTCGTCAGGGGCCTTAGGCCGCCGTCCGGCTCGGGGGCCTCTCCTCCCTTCTCTTTCCCGGGTCGGGACGACACAGGGTGGGGGCGCGCGGGCTGAGGGCTGTCCTCGTCGCGGTCCACAACCAATGCCGCGCTGACTACCTGTGGAGTTGCCACCAGGTAGAGTAGCAACGGCTCATCTGGCTCCGGGGCGACCGGGACCGGGGGGGAACTAAGGTATGCCTTCAACTGGGTGAGGGCCCGCTCAGCCTCCTCCGTCCAGCTAAATGGCCCAGAGCATTTGAGGAGCTTAAATAGGGGTAGCGCCTTCTCTCCCAGCCTCGATATGAATCGGCTTAAGGCAACCATCCATCCGGTGACACATTGCACGTCCTTAAGCTTGTTGGGGGGGTGCATCCACTCTATAGCTCGTATCTTCTCGGGGTTGGCCTCAATGCCTCGGGCAGAGATCAAGAACCCGAGAAGCTTGCCCGCAGGCACACCGAACACACACTTTTCGGGGTTTAGCTTTATGCGGGCGGAGCGGAGACTTTCGAAAATCTCCGCTAAATCTGAGAGCAAGGTCTCTTGGTTGCGCGTTTTTACAACCAAGTCATCAACATAGGCCTCAACATTGTGTCCTATCTGACTACCCAAAGAAATACGAGTAGTACGCTGAAAAGTAGGACCTGCATTCTTTAACCCGAAGGGCATGGTTGTATAACAATAAGTTTCTACAGGGGTAATGAACGCAGTTTTTTCCTCATCCTCCCTAGCCATGCGAATCTGATGATATCCTGAGTATGCATCTAGAAAGCACAAAAGGTCGCACCCCGCGGTGGAGTCGACAATTTGATCTATGCGTGGCAGGGGAAAAGAGTCCTTAGGACATGCCTTGTTGAGGTCGGTGTAGTCGATGCACATCCGGAGCTTGCCGTTCGCCGTGGGGATGACGACCGGGTTCACGAGCCACTCTGGATGGATGACCTCACGGATGAATCCAACCTCCAAAAGCCGCGCCACCTCTTCACGGATGAAGGCTTGGCGCTCCGTTTGCATGCAGGAAGGAGACGAGCGCGTCTTCCTATTTGTCGTCCAAGAGACCACCGATCCGGATGGTCTTGGACGGGCCATCGCCCAGGGCGACCTCCTTCACTGGGACCTCATCGCCTGAGGCGATCCGCTGCCTCGGGGTGGGCGAGGTGGAGGCGCTGAGCCTCTCGTCGCTGCCCGCGGGCTTGGACACTGCGACGAGGCGGTCCGCGCGCTGCTCCATACAAGCGGGCGTGACTTTGAGGTCGCCATGGATGGTGATGGGGCCACCGGGGCCCGGCATCTTCATCTGGAGATAGGCGTAGTGGATGGCCGCCATGAACTTCACCAACGCGGGCCTTCCCAGGACCGCGTTGTAGGGCAGATTGAGGTCCGCCACATCAACGTCCACCCGCTCAGTGCGGAAGTTGGCGGGACCACCGAAGGTGACCGGGAGGTCGATGTGACCCAGCGGCCAGGTGTGCCCCGGCGTCATGCCGACGATCGGCTGGGACGGCCGACGCTCCATCCTCGGGGCCTTGATAGCATCAAAAGCCGTGGGGGAGAGGATGTTGAGAGCTGCACCCCCGTCTATCAGGACGCGCCCCAACTTCACATTGCAGATGGTGGGGGAAACCACTATCGCGATCTGCCCTCCCCGGGCAATGCATGGCGGGTGGTCGGTCTGGTCAAAGGTGAGGGTGACCTCTGACCAACGCACCCGCCGCGTCGCCTCATGGGTAGGGGCCGCGGCCAGAAGCTCCAGCTTCATGGCCTTGAGGCTCCGGCGAGAAGCGTGAGCGCACGCTCCCCCGTCAATGGTGGCGATGGTGGCCTCGGGCTCCTGAAAGCCCAGGTCATCCTCGCCATCATCGATGTCCTCGGCGGGGGCCTTCTGCCTGGCCTCACCTCGCCGGTTGCCGGTGGGAGTCGCCGGGGCCTTACCCTCACGGCGCTCCTGCCTCCTGTCCTCCTCCCACTTCCTCGTCCGCTCGGCCAAGCTTTTGACCACGCGACAGTCGGCAAAGTCATGGAGGGAGGTGTTGTGCACGGTGCACCATCTGTCGGCCAGGCGTTCCCTGCCAGGAGCGCCAACCTCCTTCTTTTTGTCACCCGCGGGCCTCCCCTTTCGGGGGGCCCGCGAAGTGCCCTCGACGGCGAGGACGTGACCCTCGTCGTCAGAATGGGCCGACCTCTTCTTCCTCCTCCTATCGCGTCGCCCTGAACGAGCGGCGGACTCGGGGGTAGCCGGAGCTGCCGCTCCAGAGCCGGAGGAGTTCTAGGTCCAGGCCTCCTCCTTGCGAGCCACACGGTCCGTGAGCTCGAAAAGCTGCGCGGTGGTCTGGGGCTCCTTGGAGGCGATCTTCTCGAGCATGCGGTTATGCCGCACGCCCCCCCTGAATGCGTAGATCACCGCATGTGCAGGGATGCATGGTATGGTATTGCGGACTTGGCAGAACCGCTGGATGTACGAGCGGAGAGACTCGTCGTCCCTCCGCTATACCGCATGCAAGTCCGCCTCTTCACCTGGGCACGGATATGTGCCCCGGAAGTTCGTGGTGAACTGCTGGCACAAATCCTCCCAGGAGTGGACCGACGTGGGTGGCAGGTTCATTAGCCAACCCCGCGCCTGTCCCTTCAGGGCCATGGGAAAGAAATTCGCCATGACCCTATCGTCACCCCCCGCGGCTTCTATTCCAGTCGTGTAGATCTGGAGAAACTCAGTGGGGTTGACGCTTCCGTCATATTTTTTGCTGATGGTGGGCCAGAACCTTGGGGGCCAACGGACATTCCACAGGCTCGCCACGAAGGCTCGACAGCCGGCACCACCAACCGGGGACACGGGGGGCCGGCCCTCGTGACCGGAACGGAGCGGCGCCCCAGAGGAAGAGGCGCCTTCCGTTGCATGGGCGGCGCGATGAGCGTCGCGCCGGCGCTCGATATCGAGCTGGGCGCCTGGCCCCCCATGCATATCTTCATGAGTCGGAGGCGTTGGCGAGGGAACCGCAGACGAACGGCGTGTGTCGGCCGTCACCCGCTGTGCCCTCTGCCTCGACAACATAGAGCCGGCGGTGGCAGCGCCAGAGGTCCCGGTGGCGGAAGACCGCCTGCCGGTTCCTAGACACTGCTGCGCCGTCATGACCAGGTTGGCCACGTCATCCAGCCAACGCTGGGCTGGGGTCTCTGGATCGGGGAGAACGGGCGGGTGACGCAAGAGCGCGCCCACAGCCTGGAGCGCGCCCTGGGGCATGCCGCCATCGCCGTAGGTGAGGCGACGACGCACTCCACCTCGCCGTCCTCCTCCATCGCCTGCGAGCGGCGAGCTCGCGGATCCCTCGACCTCCTCAGGCGCCTTCCCCCGCCCAAGATTCCGGCGGGAGGGGGACGACGAAGCGCAAGCCCGATGGCGCGGGTTCTGCTCCCCGCCATCACCGCTGACGCTCAAAGAAGGGTTGTACGCCACTGTCTCTTCGGCCATAGGGCTAACCTGGCGAAGCTTGGCGCATACAAAAGGAGATGGGGCCTCAGAAAAACACGCGCGCGCCCCCTACCTGGCGCGCCAGATGACGGACGGTGAAACTCCTCACCGGGAGACCGTGCAGGTCCCCCTTTGCCGATTCGGCCGGGGGCGCAAGGTGAGATTCTTAGCCCCTGATCTGCGGGATCTCAGTAAGAAAAAATGCGTGGACGCAGGCGGTTTAGACAGGTTCAGGCCACTAAGAAGCGTAATACCCTACTCCTGTGTTCTGGTAGATCTGGGAGTGTGATGGAATCCAGAGAGAGTCCAGCCTCTAGAGCGAGTCAGCCAGAGTCTGCTCCCCCCTCTCTTTCCTAGGCCTGGGCCTCCTTTTATATGGCAAGGGGCTACCACATGGGCCACGAGCTGCCTAAGAAAGAAAACATTCTTTTACACTTAGGGCTATTCTACCGCCGGAAGCAGCCTCTGACAGACGCCGCAGCACGCCTCTGCTCGGTCAGTCAACCCATCCAGGGGACGCCCGTTTCAACCTTCATTATATGGCGGGCGACTTTCTCATCTCGCCTGCGCCGGAATGTGGAATGCATCTGACTGGGACTAACGTACCAACTCCGGGAGTTAGCACGCCAGCTTCGGCTGAGAGACGAGAGACAGAGGGCTCTCATCATTCTGACGGGACGGGGCGAGGCGTGCTGCAGGCCGCCTGGCGCCACCTAACCCGCGATCTGACCGGTCTGTGATCGGTCACTCGCTGTGACTGGTCATGGACCGGATAGGCATGCGCCACGCCGCATTAAATGCGGCGTAGTGCGCTCGTCTGAACCGCCATAAATGCGGTTAGGCGAGCTCTGCCATGCTCACCTAACCTGCGCACGTGGCACCAAAACCACAGGGGGTTGGGGCGCCCCAGCCCTCGGGGCAGAATCGGGAGCGGCCCGAACCCAGAGGGAGACCGGGAGGGCAGCCGCCACGTCACCCTCGGGCCCGACCCCTCCGGGGGAACGGGCCACGTGGATCACTGTGGCCGCCCTTCCCTTTGGTCTCGACACCCTCGGTCCCATGTCACCGACATACCTATTTAAAGTTTGAGAATAGGTCGAGGGCGTTGCGCCCCCGATGCCTCTAATCATTGGTTTTACCCGATAGAACTCGTGACGGGCTCCAGCTATCCTGAGGGAAACTTCGGAGGGAACCAACTACTAGATGGTTCAATTACTCTTTCGCCCCTATACGCAAGTCAGACGAACGATTTGCACGTCAGTATCGCTTCGAGCCTCCACCAAAGTTTCCTCTGGCTTCGCCCCGCTCAGGCATAGTTCACCATCTTTCGGGTCCCGACAGGCGTGCTCCAACTCGAACCCTTCACAGAAGATCGAGGTCGGCCAACGGTGCGGCCCGCGAGGGCCTCCTGCTCGTCAGCTTCCTTGCGCATCCCAGGTTTCAGAACCCATCGACTCGCACGCATGTCAGACTCCTTGGTCCATGTATCAAGACGGGTCGGATGGGGAACCCGCAGGCCGTTGCGGCACGGTGCCCCGAGGGGCGCGCCAGAGGCGCGCTGTGACCAGCTGCGCCGACGACGGCCGCCGGGGGCGCGAGGCCCCCGGGCTTTGGCCGCCGGCGCGGCCGACGATGGTCCACGCCCCGAGCCGATTGGCGGACCAGCCGAGGCCGTTCCGCATACGGCCGGGGCGCATCGCCGGCCCCCATCCGCTTCCCTCCCGACAATTTCAAGCACTCTTTGACATGCCAGGGCCGGCCGGGAGGCGCGGGCATGTCGATGTGTTCCTTGACGCCGTCGGCGCCGTGGGTTCTGTTGCAGCCCGAGGGCCTCGGTGCCGGGCGCGGCGGCGGCCGCGCCCGACGGCAGGGGTGACACGTTCGCGGTCTGTTTTGGTCAGGGTCACGGTAATGATCCTTTCGCAGGTTCACCTACGGAAACCTTGTTAGGACTTCTCCTTACTCTAAATGATAAGGTTCAATGGACTTCTCGCGACGTCAGGGGCGGCGAACCGCCCCCGTCGCCGCGATCCGAACACTTCACCGGACCACTCAATCGGTAGGAGCGACGGGCGGTGTGTACAAAGGGCAGGGACATAGTCAACGCGAGCTGATGACTCGCGCTTACTAGTAATTCCTCGTTGAAGACCAACAATTGCAATGATCTATCCCCATCACGATGAAATTTCCCAAGATTACCCGGGCTTGTCAACCAAGGCTATATACTGGTTGGATACATCAGTGTAGCACGCGTGCGGCCCAGAACATCTAAGGGCATCACAGACCTGTTATTGCCTCAAACTTCCGTGGCCTAAACGGCCATAGTCCCTCTAAGAAGCTAGCTGCGGAGAGATGACTCTGCATAGCTAGTTAGCAGGCTGAGGTCTCGTTCGTTAACGGAATTAACCAAGCAAATCGCTCCACCAACTAAGAACGGCCATGCACCACCACCCATAGAATCAAGAAAGAGCTCTCAGTCTGTCAATCCTTGCTATGTCTGGACCTGGTAAGTTTCCCTGTGTTGAGTCAAATTAAGCCACAGGCCATCGTCTTCTGAGAGCATCTCCCTCGTGCATAGGCATGGGGCAGGGCTGCCGTGAGCCTGTATCATGGGAGGCAACCGGGACCAAAGGCGCGCGCGAGGTGGCCTTGGCGGTGCCGGCACGCTCGGGTGCTGGTCACTGTGAGGCAACGCTGCTGGCGCCATCAGAGCCGCCGCGGAACGCCTCGTGGGGCACCCGCGGCGCGACGAACGTGTACGAGCACCTCTGCCCGTGGGACGGGTAGCAGCGCGCAAGCAGCTCGTGAGGCCTGGGGTGGCACGGCACAAGGACGGCCGTGGAATGACGGGGCACGGGAGCCAGCAGTCGGCCGCACGAGGGCGGGGGTCCTGCGAGCATACACCGGTCCAAAGCATCTCATACGCTACGCAGCCACGGCGGCAAGGCCGCCCAAGCATCCTGCCGCGCGGAGCACGGCTGGTCTGCTGGGAGGACGGCCTACCGGAGGGCCACCACGCATGGTGGAGGGGTATCGAGACCGATTCCCTCGTGTTCGACGGGACGGAACCCCCATGACCGTGTGGCAAGGCACCCCGACAAAACTAGCCAGGGAGCCGTGCCAGCAGGCCATGAGGCGGCGGGAAGGATATCAAGAGCGAAACCCGGTGTTTGGCGGTGCCGTGACCTCTCTTCCCAATAGAGTATCGGGGTCCTAGCCCCCCTCAGGTCCCTCCGCACCAGAGCCTTCACAAGGTGCACACAGTTTTCTCGTCCCCTCCCCTCAACCTGGTACAGGATGCGGGCATTGCCAGCCCAGCCGACCGAACACAGGATCGTGTGGGGGTGGCGCCCCCGCCCTTCACCATGCTATAAAACAGGCTGGGGGCATACCGAGCCCCACGCACCCCGAGCGTATGGTTTTCAGTCGGCCGCCTGGCTGACCGAACGTCGCTTCGATCGGCCGAACATGGGGTCGTGTGGGGATGACTCCCCCACCACATAAAACGGTTTGGGGGCATAGCCAGCCCCACGTACCCCTAGCGTCCAGCCCTTCACGGGTCACACACAGTTTTCGCTCGGCAGCCCATCCTACCGAACGTAGGTTCGGTCGACCGAAACTTCGATCGGTCGGCCATACACGGGGTCCCGTAGGGATGGCTCCCCCACCACATTACATGGTTCCCCTACCACCTAAGAGGGTTTGGGGGCACAGCCAGCCCCACGTACCCCTAGCATCCAGCCCTTCATGGGTCACACACAGTTTTCGCTCGGCAGCCCGTCCTACCGAACATCGGTTCGTTCGACCGAAAATCCGTTCGGTCGGCTGAACACGGTGTCCCGTGCGGATGGCTCCCCCACCACCTAAGAGGGTTTGGGACCATAGCTAGCCCCACGTACCCCTAGCGTCCAGCCCTTCACGGGTCACACACAGTTTTGGCTCAGCAGCCCATCCTACCGAACGTCGGTTCGGTCGACCGAAAATCCGTTCGGTCGGCCGAACACGGGGTCCCGTGGGGATGGCTCCCCCACCACATAACATGGTTCCCTCACCACCTAAGAGGGTTTAGGGGCATAGCCAGCCCCATGCACCCCTAGCGTCTAGCCCTTCACGAGTCACACACAGTTTTCGCTCGGCAGCCCGTCCTACCGAACGTCGGTTCGGTCGAACGAAAATCTGTTCGGTCGGCCGAACACGGGGTCCCGTGGGGATGGCTCCCGCACCACATAACATGGTTCCCCCACCACCTAAGAGGGTTTGGTGGCATAGCCAGCCCCACGCACCCCTAGCGTCCAGCCCTTCACAAGTCACACAGTTTTCGCTCGGCAGCCCGTCCTACCCAACGTCGGTTCGGTCGACCAAAAATCCGTTCGGTCGGCCGAACACGGGGTCCCATGGGGATGGCTCCCCCACCACATAACATGGTTCCCCCACCACCTAAGAGGGTTTGGTTGCATAGCCAGCCCCACGCACCCCTAGCGTCCAGCCCTTCACGAGTCACACACAGTTTTCGCTCGGCAGCCCGTCCTACCGAACGTCAGTTCGGTCGACCGAAAATCCGTTCGGTCGGCCGAACACGGGGTCCCGTGGGGATGGCTCCCCCACCACATAACATGGTTCCCCCACCACCTAAGAGGGTTTGGGGGCATAGCCAGCCCCACGCACCCCTAGCGTCCAGCCCTTCACGGGTCATACACAGTTTTCGCTCGGCAGCCCGTCCTACCGAACGTAGGTTTGGTCGACCGAAAATCCGTTCGGTCGGCCGAACACGGGGTCCCGTGGGGATGGCTCCCCCACCACATCACATGGTTCCCCCACCACCAAAGAGGGTTTGGGGGTGTAACACCCTGATTTTCGACTGTCGAAAAATTTATTTTATTAAAAACCTATTTTGAAAATTTTGGTTCTTTGAGTGTACTTAGGAGTATGTGCCACAGATCGCAATTAATTCTTTTCTTGTGAACTCAAATTCTCCGCCAAATCCGTTCCCTCCAAAATATCTTTCAAAATAATTTTCCTTCCATCCGGAGATCCTAGCAATATTTGTTTCCGGAATCCTACCGCCAACAAATATTTTTGTGCAGTTACATATCAAAATTCGATGGCCATTTCTCTCGTCAAATTTAATCGTGCACCGACGGAACCGGCAAAAGCTGAGTTTTTCCATCTATTCCTCTTTTCTCCAAATAAAATCCTCGTGTTCGGATTTTTGAATCCGAGACGCATCCTAAATCGCTTGTCCAATTTTTACCCATTCTAAATTATTTTGCTTTCTACTCACTCCATTCATTGCAAGCCAAAATACTCATCTACTTTCCTAAACACACGAAGCAGCAACAAGCAACATCCATCCTCTCCCAGCATGCATGCATGCACACGTCCTTCATTTCTTTGCCTCCTCAGCCCCATGCCAAAACAATGGTTAGGCACCGTCCCAGCAAATCGGAGATTAGGCACCGTCCTGCACTGTGCACTGAGCATGGTTAGGCACTGTCGCTGCCTTCTTCGCCGAGCAAACGGCCATTTCTGCACACGGTCCAGTGCGCCATGGCACCGCGACGATCTCGCCGGTGTCACTCGTCCACGCCGAAAGGTGTGAACCGAGCTCACCCATGCTGCACCGGCCACTATCCTCGCTCTACTATGCCTCCCTGCCGACGACGACCGCCGAACAGGATTATTGGCCCCACTCGGCCGAGCCGCCTTGTCGCCGTCCGTCGGCCGACGACGGCTGTAAAAGCCATTGCCCCGTCGTCGTCCCCCTCAGCCTCCAAGCTTTCCCATTCCCACTATCGCCGCCTCTCCTCCATCCCGCGAACCAACGGGCCGAACGCCGACGCCGCTGCCCGACAGGCCGAACGTCGTCGTCATTCGGCCGAGCCACCGGCCGACGTCGTCCTGGCAGTATCGCGTCACGCGCGGCCGATGCCGTGGCCCAGTTCGTGCCGAGCCGCCTCGGTCGACCTCCTCCCTGCCGCGGGCATCGGCCAAGTCGCCGCACTGTTAACGACGGATTTTGGTAATCGACTTGGAAAGGAAAGAGGAAACCGAAGCAGAGAGGAAGGGTTGAGTTGGAGTCAGACCAGGCTTCGTATCGGACTTAGTAACCGTATCGGACTTGGGGAGTGTTGCTATGAAGGGCATATCGGCCGATACGGATTTGGTTTGGTCATGGGCCGATACGGGTTGTGAGTTGACAGTATCAACGTGGGCTTGGTCTGGGCTCGAAGTAAGCTTCAAGGAAGTTGCCAAATAGAGATAAAAGCTCGGTTTTAGGCAATTGTATCTTGTAGATTAGGTAGTTTAGATCTAATCTGTGGCTAGAGTCTGCCGCAAAGACTTGTTTGTTAGTTGTAGATAAGATCGTGCCCTACAAGGGTTCTGTTGTAACCTCGGGTATAAATATCCCGATAGTTTGTACATGTAAGCTCTCTCTCTCTCTCGAATCAATCACACAAAAACTAGTTTAATCTACTTTCGGCGCATCGCCAACCCTCGCAAGAGGTCTTCTTCAGCGAGTTCTTGCTTCCTCGGAGCAGAGGTAAGAACTCGTTCCCGACGATCTGCATCGTCGGGGCTAGCGTGTCGCTTTAGACACGTTAAGCCTCGATGATGTGATCGTCGATTATCATGTCTTGGGTAGTTTTGACGGGTATCTCGATTAAGCCTTGCCAGCGGTTTACTCGCTTTAGGGTTTATTGCCGACGATGGTTTAATTTTCATACTTGGCTAGATTATTCAATGCATCTGTCATCCCCAAAAGCAATCGACAGCTTGATTTTCTTTGCGTTAAGTCTCAATTCATACTTTGAGTTGCTATCGACCTTAGTCCTGTTTTGAGATCTAACACAAAGCCTGTTTTCGATTGTAATTAAGGATAGTACCGGGGTTTTAGCCGGTCTTACCTAACATATGTGATTGTTTTATATTCATTGCATATGTTTGCCACTTATACGTGCAGATCGATGAGTATAAATGTGTCAATCGTGAAGTAGTCTTAAGATTTCTTTATGGTTGATGTGTTTATATTGGCCGATTGGCTCGTATAAGGTTGCACTAGAGTATTAGCTGGTGTAGTTATCTTAATCATCCTCATCGGCCGATTTTATTAGTTGAGATCTATGTATCAATAAAGGCCGATAAGATTAGATTCATATCTTACTCATTTTCTAAGTGAGCCGATACAGCTTTGCCTTATCGGCCGGGCTGTGACAATGCGTCATCGGTCTATCGACCGATCGGCCATTGTTTTCTGACTTGGTTCGCTTGTTTCTTGTTGATTGCAGATCAAATCAACTGGCACGCTCTACTTACGACTAGGCAAGCCATTTGGACCTGCACTGGAGTTAAGCAGATCTCCCAGGCCGCCGTGGTAACGCGGAACCCGTTTGGTTGCTGGACGGGTCGAAATTCTGCGCCAACAGAAACTTGGGTGATAATTTGACTAGCTTGCATCACTTACGTTGACCTTGCTAGAATGATGTTATACTTAGCCATGCTTAATTACTACTAGCTCACTTAATGGGATAATCACACTATCTACTTTCAACATCTTGATGAGCTGCAAGCTCGAGACATCTAGTCATGTTCTAGTGGTCATAATTGTTCAACTAAAATATGGCTTAAGGGTGGGCCGTGGGTGTATGGTTTTGCTTTTGCGCCCATGGCAATTAAGTACCGATTCGTGGAAAATCCTAAAAGACTTGCCATGCTTACCACAAGCAAGAATGGGCAACTACTGGACTTGTAGTATAGCTCGACCCTTAACTAGGCATTGAGGCAAGGGTGGGCGTGATGGAGTTGGGTCGGCCTGGGCTTACAGGGCGAGGCAAAGGTGGGGGTGATGGAGTTGGGTCGGCCTGGGCTTACAGGTTGATCAGCTGCCGAATTTATCACGGCGCACGGGGAGGCTGCCTACCTTGGTTTTACGGGTGGGGGCAAAATCTCAGCGTGGTGTGGATGGTTAAGAGAGAGTTATGCGAAGGGTCTTGTCATGATTTCCCCCTTTGCAGTACCATGGTGGTACTTCGGGGCATGGCAACATGTGTGGAATCATGTCTTGTGGGTACAGTTGTACATCTTTATCCAGAGTAAAACTATTTGAATAGTTGTGCCCGTGGTTATGGGCGATCGACCAGCTTAACCGTGATTAGTCCCATACTATTAATTAACTTGACTTAATGAACTGGTGTAGTTCAGGTTGTTTGGTTGGGCCTGTTCAACGTGGTTTATTGTTGTTCAGTGGAGATTTAATCTCGCCTTAATTAATCAACTGTTTTACTGTTTTCAACTATAAATGTTTACAACTGCTTTTACGCAAATAACCACAAACCTTCATTTGTATCCCCTTGCACGTTTGTATCATTGGTGTGACTTGTTGAGTACGGTGGTTGTACTTAGCCTTGCTATTTCCTCTTTTCAGAAGTGTAGTGCTTCTGAGTTGAAGGTGTAGTTAGAGGACCAAGGCTTATACCCCAGTTGAGTTTTGCCTGTCGAGTGGAGTTGAAGCCCCATTAGGATAGCCTTTTTCTGCTGCTGCTCCTTGCTTTTTCGGTGTGAGGATGAAGTGTCTCTTTTGTAAGTTTCTACGTTTTATTTACGTTAGGATTTGTATATTAATTTATCGTTTTGTGTACCCTCGCTTGATTCCTGGACAGAGATTTATATACAAAATAGTCTAGAAATTTGGCTAAATTTTTAGCTGTGACTAGGTCGACCTTTGCCGTCAGCACGCCGAGCTTGCTGTTGGCATGGAGGAGACAAGAGAAAGATAAAAGAAGAGAGGAAGGACGGATTGAGCGCCGTCCCACCCCAGCCAATCCCATGCCCTCTCAATGTCCTCCTACCGCTACGCTCGATGTCCCCGCCTATGTAGATGTCTCATGTCCTCTGCCGTCCCATCCTCGACCTCCCGCGTCGTCTCCAAGGTCACCGTGTGGATCTCCTAGCTCGGCGTCACAGTCACTAGGACTTCCTGCTTGACCTCCCTCCACCTGTGTCCCTCGAGCTCGGATTAGAAATGACTGGAAGTGGTTGGGAGGCAGGGCAGTTGCGTACGAGCGGCACACGGTGCTGGTGATCGACGCACAAAATATCAAGGTGGTGAAGGAGAAGGCGGTAGCGACGACAGGAAGAGAAGGAAGCGAGGGAGCGAGGGTGGAGGAGGAAGCTGCCACAATGCCTCCTGGCTGATATGGGCGAACGTGATCGAGGTGGTTGAGCTCGTAGTTGGTGGGGGTGCCCTCGTCGAGGTCACTTTTGCAGGGAAGAGAGGAGGGAGAGAGAAGATGGGAGGGGGGTGAGGATGACATGTGTGGTCCATTTTTGTTTTTACAACGTAAAAGACTCAGCACGAGTAGATTGGGTCAACTTGCCACGTCAATGAAACCAACTATCTATACTACTGGAGGAACTAATTTAGCCCAGTTTTGTAAGTTGAGAGTTAAAGATTTTTGTTATTGTGGTTTAGAGATGTCGATTAAACTTGATGTAAATATGTGGCACGACAAGTGGACTTATTCTTTTCTGAAAATGGGCCAAATATCCGAACAAAGGCCTATAAACTTCATCCATTCTCCACCGAGTTCCATTCTACTCCATTCCATCTCACATAATCCATGATTTTTTTTTATTTTTAATTTTTTATTAAAATATTTACAAAAATAATTTTTTATTTCAAAAATTTACAAATCTAGTCGCCCATCGCCTTCTCCCAGAGGACGATTTTTCTGACGTGGCAGACGACCGTTGGCCCTCGCCTAACGACCGGCCAATGGGGGAGGGAAAATTTGCAGGTGACCCTCTTGCTACCCTCCCACAGGGCTATTTTTCATTGTAGGGGGCCTCCTGCAAAATGGCTGGGAGAGCGGCCTGGTATTTTTGCAGGCGGCCCCCTTGCCGTCCTCCCAGAGGACGATTTTTCACTGTAGGGAGCCGCTTGCAAAATGGCTGGGAGGACGGCCTGACATTTTTGCAAGCGGTCCTCTTGCCGTCCTCTTAGAGGGTGATTTTACACTGTGCGGGGGGCTACGTGCTTAAAGGGCGGCGACCTATTTTTTTTTGCAGGCGGCCTCCTTGCCGCCCTTCCAGAGAATGATTTTACGCTGTGCGGGGGTCGCCTGCTTAAAGGAAAAAAATAGAAAGAATTTTTTTAAATTGCAAGGATTTATTTTTCACTTAGATTGGAGCCCGAGAAGGTGGTTTTTATATCAAAATATTGAACTGTTTGTCCCTTTTGCAGGTGCCCCCATACAATGAAAAATCATCCTCTGAAAGGGCGGCAAGGGGGCCGCCTGCAAAATGCCCCTCCTCCGTTGGCCGGCCGTCTGTCACGTCAGAAAAATCGCCCTATAGAAGAGCGAATTTTAAAAATCACCCTCCCAGAGAGCGATGGGCGACTATATTTGTAAATTTTTGAAATAAAAAATTATTTTTAAAATTATTTTAATAAATAAAATTAAAAATAAAAAAATTCCATAATACATTCCATCCGCTGGGCCCATATGTGGGTCACGGGGCCCACACGTCATCCTCACGTGGAGAGCTCCGTCGCCACGTGAACCTATCAGCATCGATTCGGCTACACCAGCGAACTCAACCGCATATTCGCCTCCTCCACAAGCCTCCCACACTCTCCGTAGAACCACTCCACAACTTACCTCCAAGACCGTCCCACTTACATGTGGGACCCACCTGCTTCTTACAACCTCTAACCCTCCACGTGTGCGGCTCACGTGGACGTGGTCTAGCCGCGAGGCGCGTCCTTCGTTTGCTTCCCCAACCACCGTGACCGTATAAAGGCCGCGCCACCGTGACCGCGTCGCCGCCGCCGCCGCCCGCCCGCCCGCCACCTCGCCGCCGACCAGACGAGCCGCCGTTAACCCACACGAGCTCCCGCGCGGAGTTGATGTCCATCTCCCCTTCCGAATCCACCAGAGGATCCCAACCGCTCGCGCCGCGCCCTTCCAATCCTAGCCCCGGACCCCGCCATGGCAACAGCGCCAGCGCCCCACCGCGCCGCCGTGGCCGCCGCTCCCCTACGGCTCCCGTCTCGCGGCCTTCCGCCGCCGGCGGGAGCGGCCCGAGCTCCGGTGAGTTTTCGCTTCCCGCGAGCTCCCTCTTCCCCCTTCCACGGCTACGTCGATTGAACGGTACGGGATTATCGGCGGGGCTAGCAGATCTATTGATCTAGATAGCTGGAGTGGGTTGGTTGGGGGGCGAGGATTGGGGGGAAGCTTTGTTGCTAGTCTCCTGTTAATTGTGCAGGTTGTAGAGTTGAGCCCAACCAAGCTTTGTGTAGAAACTCTAATACCTGTTTGGTAAGTTGAGTGTTGGTCTGTGGTTTCTAGGTTAATTCGTGTTCCGTGGGTTACAGATTTCTGTATACGTGCTTAGGGGAGCTTTGGATTGGTTAATTGTAATCCAATTGGACCAATTCTCGTGTGATTCATGTGGATCAATGTTTTTAAGCTTATAATTGGTCAGTTACTATCTAGTTCTGACGATGCGGATTAATGTTTACCTCTCACGGAATTCAGATTCATTACTTTGCTGTAGAGCATGCATTTCTTTGTAAAGAGCATTTTGGTCTCAGGTATTCACTACCATATTGGACAATTGATGCTTTACCACTTGGCTATCCTCGAAAAGTGGGGAAGGCTCAATGAAAGCGAGTGAGGGATTATGTTTTTTCAGGAGGAGTTAGTGATTCCGTATGAACATTACGCTATCTAGTATAAATAGTGGAAATACCAATGGGGTCATGAAGATACTGACCCCATTTGACATAGCATGTTGCATTCTCAACCAAGTTCTGATCCCTTAGAAGCCATTTTGTGTTCTTCATTAGTTCAATTGGTTCTCAAGTTCACTGTTGAGTGTTGACAATGTCTTCTAGTTCTATGAGCATGCTCATTGATTGCATCATTTTACTAATAAAAATATCCATTGATTGGTATATTTTTTTTGTAAATATTATTGAAGTGTTGCCTTACTAGTTTCTAATATGTCCATTTGGAAAGTAATTTTTACAATGCAACTCATACTTTGCAGACTCTGTGGTTCCAACTATCAGAGAATATGTTGATACTTCCCAAAAGGTAAAATGTTTGCATAACATAGTTCAAATCAGATTTCAGTTTTTCCACAAACATTTGTGTATGTTGCTCTTGATTCTTGATGAAACTTACATTCAATTTTCTTATGAATCTGAAATATGTCCAGGTAGTTGGATTTAGAATCTCTAGAGAAGAGAATGATGATTCATATACCCAAGAAGTTGGCAATTTTTCTGAATGCCACTCTTCTGAACATGGGAATTCAGGTTTTTCAGCCAATAATGGTACCTCGGGCCAGGCAACTCCTCAGAGACCTGAATTGATGGAATCCCTGAAGATTGATCAATCCACTACAAATTCTAGTGGGAATGGTACTCAGAATGGTACTCAGGTGACTGCTAGAAAGAATCAGTCTATAAATGCCAATTATCTGCTGAATTTCCACTATGATCCAATTTCTCGGCCACAGCCTAGAGGCCCCAGAACATATCCTCCAAGAAGACAAAGGAAGATCAGACCATACAACAAAGATTTGTTCCTACAAGCAAATTTTAAGTTTGTTGTGTTGGATACTGGAATCTATCAGAGAGAATCAATGGATCCAGATAAGATGCTCCAGTGGGAAGATATTGTATGTGTAAGACACTATAGCCCTTGTGAGGTGCAATGCCCTATTTGCTTGGAGAGCCCATTGTGCCCACAGATTACATCATGTGGTCATATATATTGCTTTCCATGCATTTTACGTTATTTACTTATGGGAAAAGAAGATTACAAAGGTGAAAGCTGGAAGAAGTGCCCATTGTGTTTCATGATGATCTCAACAAAGGAGTTGTATACGATCTATATTACTCAAGTCCAGCATTTTCATGTTGGTGACAATGTGACATTCACACTTTTGAGCCGCTCAAAAAATTCACTCACTCCTTCTATTAAGAACCTCACTGATGAATCTACATCTATGGACGAAGATCCTTGCAGTGCATTCTCCAAGTTCATTTTGACGTCTGATGTGGAACTTTCTGTTAGAGAGGCAACAACAGATCTTGTTAATTGGTTGCATATGGCAGATTTAGGCCTTGTGGATGACTTGGAGAAACTTCCATACGTTTCTACTGCTTTGGAGCAGCTAGAAGAACGGATGAAATATTGGAGTGTGTACAGAAATTTTAGTGTCAGCCCTCCCCTAAAAGACAGCTTCTCACCTGTAACTAGTTCCAAATCAAGGAACCCTAATAATGCACAATCTTCACTCCAGAACAGTGAACACAAGCTATCCCCTCTATCAGATGAAGATTTGATTGCTGGTGTTTCAGAGCTCTGTATTTCACCTGAATCAAATAAAATCTTTAATAANCAATGGCATACAACGCTGGCCGATTCCCTTTGGGCGTATCGGATGGCTTGCCATGGTGCAATCCAAGTGCCTCCCTATCAGCTGGTCTACGGGCATGAAGCTGTACTGCCGTGGGAAACCGCCATCGGCTCAAGAAGGATTGCTTTGCAAGACGATTTGACAGCCGATGAGTACCATAATCTTATGGTTGACGAATTGGACGATTTGGCACATGTTCGATTACGGGCCTTGGAGAAAATCAAGCGCGATAAAGATAGAGTGGCCCGTCATTATAATAAAAAGGTTGTTGCCAAATCGTTTGAGGAAGGAGACCTTGTGTGGAAATTGATAATGCCGATCGGCTCCAGAGATAATAAATTCGGCAAGTGGTCACCTAATTGGGAAGGCCCTTTTCTAATTCATCGATGTGTTCCTCACAATGCCTATCTGCTCAAGGGATTAGATGGCGAGATTTATGGACGAGCTCTCAATGGCAAATACTTGAAACAATATCATCTCAGTATTTGGATTGACTCATGATCGGCCCTCTAGCCGATTTATGATAACAGCCGATGTAGTCAAACATCGTCTTTGGATGGCCGATAAATACTATCGCCCTTAGTTCAAATTTCAGAATATGAGCCCTCATCTTCCAAAATTTGGGGGGCATATATACAGGAATTTTCAAGGGTTTTTCAAGTTGGAAGTTGGAATTTTTCAAGGATCTTTCAGTTTGGCGATTGACTTCGGCTCTCCGGCCGATGAGATTGTTTATAATGGGATTGTTCATGTTAAAGATATATATGTCTGGAATGGGTTTTTCAAGTTGGAAGTTGGAATTTTTCAAGGATTTTTCAATAGAAATCTTCAAGGATCTTTCAGTTTGGCGATTGACTTCGGCTCTCCGGCCGATGAGATTGTTTATAATGGGATTGTTCATGTTAAAGATATATATGTCTGGAATTTTCAAAACAAATTCAGCTGCACGGCCGATAAAGGGTGAGAGGATTTCAGAGTCAATAAATTAGGCTGGAATTATCAAAACAAATTCGGCTGCATGGCCAATAAGGTGTATGGTTATACATTATAGAAATAACATGTGCTACATCACCCTATGAAGTCTGCGATAGCAGCAGTGGCTTTACGACGGATTTGCTCAACGTCTTCGATAGCCTGGGCATCATCGGCCGTCGTCCCTGGGATTGGTTTCAGTGACTTGCTTAGGGTCGCGAGGTACTTGGCCGATGCCTTGAGCTTTGCCGTCTGATCTTCTATGATCTTGGGTGATGCAGCTATCCCGGCTTCGACTTCCTGGATTTCTTGGCGTGTAGCGGCCAGCTTCGATTCTAGCTCTGCCTCGAGGCGATGGAGTTCTTCAAGCCTATTTTTCAGCACGATCGGCTCCACCGCTAGCTCGTCCAACCTGGTCTTATCGGCATTCACTTGAGCTTTGCTAGCGGACAGAGCCGATTCCAGTTGCTCGCGCTGTCGTCGCTCTGCAAGTCTTTCCTTTGCTCTGAAAAGCTTGAATCGGTATTGTTCCAGGAAGATGGCCGGCGTAAGGATTTCCATCAAGTCTTCGGGTAGGTCGTCTTGGATTTCTTGTACCCTGACTCTGATGGAGGAGCAGTCTTCTACCAAACACTCCAGCGAGGCTTCTAGCCGATTCCCAATATCAGTCAGCCGGTTCTTCAGATCGTCGGAGATTGGTGCCCTGGCTGTGCTGGGTATTTCCTTATCCTCATCATCAAGGAACTGGCCGATATCGAAGGAGAACATATCGGCTAGGTTCTGCAAATATCAACATGGGTTGAGGTCAGCCTTGTCAATCAGGAATCGGCAGAAAGATGATCAGGGTAATCATGGTTACCTGTGTTGGAGCGTTGGTGGTGCTTACATCGGCCTTCCTCTGCTTTGTCGACGTAACAGGCGAGGGGGCTGGCCGATGTGGTGAAGGTGATGGAGCCCTAGGCTGAAAATGCAGGAAATTGGTGAATAGGGTTATGTGATTAGAGAAATAATACAAAAAATCAACTCTTACCGAGACAGTCGGAGAGGGTGGTGGCGAAGGAGAAGGGGTTCTCAATCGTGCCTTGGCTCGTTCGCGTCGTTGTAAAGTTGTTTTCTTGGATCTTGGCATAGGGGCCGATTGAGTTCTCTCCTTCAACACAGATGACACCGCAGCCTGAAAAGGATAGGAAGTTAAAGTATGACAGTGCAAGAAGATTATGCAAATACAAAGAAGAGAGTATATTGACCTTGCGAACTGCGTGCCTAGTCCTTCTTGGTTGTGGGGCATCATCTTGGTCATCGGCCGGTGGGATCTCAGCGGTTTCGGCCGATGGCTCTTGGGTGGTTTCGGCTGATGGATTTTCTTCTTCGTGGGTATCAGCCGCTGCTGCATCGACCTCCTCCTCCATCACTTGTTCTTCGAGGAATTCTTCTAAGGAGGGGTCTAGCTCTTCGGCATCGGCTTGGTCATCAGCTCTGGCCTTCTTGCTGGCTTTCTGCGATTTGCCTTTGGCCGGCGCCTTCCTCTTGGGGTTTTCTTTAAGCATCGGACCTTGGAGAAGTGATGCCACTTTTGGGGCAATAAGGCCGATGATAGACTCCAAAACAGTCGACCCCGATGGAGCTATGGCTTGAGCGTAGAAGATCTTTCGTCCGCTGTTGCTCACAGATGGAATCGGCTCATCCGGGACTTGAGGGCTGATGCCTTGGATAAGTTCTGTCACATAGAACCTGGCCGATTGATGAAAGATGTGAGCGGCCCACTCTTGCCACCAAGTTTGGAAGTTAATATGCACAAAGGCATTCAGATGCAGCCGATCGCAGTCACCAAGATTGGGGAGCTCGATTTCCATTGCTTTGTTCATGATCAGGGCCGATGGGACTATGCCTCTGCTCTCTAGGAGCTTATGGAGATGCAAGCTGATGGGAAGTTGTCCGAGCCCGCATTGTCTAGCAGCTGTCATTGGGGTGTAAAACTCATAAGACAAGCTGGTGCTCCTTCCCTGGAAGACGCCTACTGAGAGCAGGCATGGAGTGAGGCCGATCATGAACAATTCCCTTGATTCCATGTCATCATTTATTAAACTCAATTGCAGATCATCTGGAAGCTCGAAGTCTCGGTCCGATGTGTAGACAAACATATCCATCTTGGCTGATGGAGGGCCGGTGAAGAAACGGATGAACCATGCAGCCATGTCATCGGCCGATTGATCTGCGCCGGGGTAGATGGAGGCTGCTTCCCCGTAGGACATGCATCTTCTGTTCCTGGGGTCTTCATGATCGGCGTATTTGGATGGAAAGCGAGAATCTGATAGAGGTGGCTGATCAACCATGGTGTTGGTGTATATGGTTAGCCAGAGTTGAACGAACCACCATGGTCCTCCATGAGCCACAGTCTGTTTCAGCATCAAGTCTTGTGTGGAAACATGGAGTAGCCGATATACAGCTCCTAGAAGGTATCGGCCCAAGGGGATTTGTCTCTTGTCGACCAAAGCTTGAGCCAAGTGTTGACAGTTTGTAGTGGGGCCACAGGTCGATCCGCAGAAGACAAACCTCTCCAACCACAATGTCAGGAAAGCTACGTGTTCTCGCTCTGAGACCGATCCTTGTTCCATATGTTCAGAGATATATCCGGACCAGCCTCCGATTTTCTTGGTCTTCAACTTGTGACTGCTGTTTACTAGGAGGCTGAAGGGGTTGATCTCAGAGCTGATATCCAATCCTGTGAGTACCTTGATATCTATAAGGGTTGGGGTCATCGGACCTTGCTTGAACATAAAGGAGTTCAAGGTATTTGACCAGAAGTAGCTGGCAGCTGACATTAATGGCTCATTCTTCTTGGTATCGGCCAGGGACAGAGTTATGCATTGGCCGATTCCAATCTCATCCCAGTGGACTTGTTTGACGGCAGCAATCCTTTTGTGCCAAGTCCTATATCCAGTTAGCTTTGATGGCCATGATCTGAAGGTGTGCTTCCACGCCGAGACAGTGGGTTTGGCTTGTCTGAAAGGGATTCTGTCTGTCTCGGCGTTGATGAGCCAGGTTGGGTCGCAGTCGCCCATGGGGCCCAAGAGGAAGCGATGGGATTTATCGTCAGTGGGAATCAAGATTTGGTTCTTGAAGACCTAAATCGTGAGAACAACGATGAGAATATAAGGCTTGAGGCGGGCAGAAAGTAAAGACCTAATTTGGGAAATCGGCGGAAATGATAATAATGCGGGTTTTGAAGGAATCGACTTACTGCAGGGATCTCGGAGGCGTAGAACGGGGCGGAGGCCATCGTTGTCGTTGGAGGGGTCGCTGTGAAGGGGGTCGATGTTGACGAGACGCCGAGGGGTCGCCGGAATTGAAGAACACGAGGGGTTTGTCGAATCGGCGGCGAGAGGGTTCGAATCTGGATCTGTGCGGTTTTCAGGTTAAACCTAGCAAAAAGTCGATGAGTTCCTTGGAGTTAATTCCGCCACATTATATAATGAAGCGGAATTGGGGGGCATGTGTTAACGACGGATTTTGGTAATCGACTTGGAAAGGAAAGAGGAAACCGAAGCAGAGAGGAAGGGTTGAGTTGGAGTCGGACCAGGCTTCGTATCGGACTTAGTAACCGTATCGGACTTGGGGAGTGTTGCTATGAAGGGCATATCGGCCGATACGGATTTGGTTTGGTCATGGGCCGATACGGGTTGTGAGTTGACAGTATCAACGTGGGCTTGGTCTGGGCTCGAAGTAAGCTTCAAGGAAGTTGCCAAATAGAGATAAAAGCTCGGTTTTAGGCAATTGTATCTTGTAGATTAGGTAGTTTAGATCTAATCTGTGGCTAGAGTCTGCTGCAAAGACTTGTTTGTTAGTTGTAGATAAGATTGTGCCCTACAAGGGTTCTGTTGTAACCTCGGGTATAAATATCCCAATAGTTTGTACATGTAAGCTCTCTCTCTCTCTCGAATCAATCACACAAAAACCAGTTTAATCTACTTTCAGCGCATCGCCAACCCTCGCAAGAGGTCTTCTTCAGCGAGTTCTTGCTTCCTCGGAGCAGAGGTAAGAACTCGTTCCCAACGATCTACATCGTCGGGGCTAGCGTGTCGCTTTAGACACGTTAAGCCTCGATGATGTGATCGTCGATTATCATGTCTTGGGTAGTTTTGACGGGTATCTTGATTAAGCCTTGCCAGCGGTTTACTCGCTTTAGGGTTTATTGCCGGCGATGGTTTAATTTTCATACTTGGCTAGATTATTCAATGCATCTGTCATCCCCAAAAGCAATCGACAGCTTGATTTTCTTTGCGTTAAGTCTCAATTCACACTTTGAGTTGCTATCGACCTTAGTCCTGTTTTGAGATCTAACACGAAGCCTGTTTTCGATTGTAATTAAGGATAGCACCGGGGTTTTAGCTGGTCTTACCTAACATATGTGGTTGCTTTATATTACTTGCATATGTTTGCCGTTTATACGTGCGGATCGACGAGTATAAATGCGTTGATCATGAAGTAATCTTAAGATCTCTTTGTGGTTGATGCGTTTATATTGGCCGGTTGGCTCATATAAGGTTGCACTAGAGTACTAGCTGGTGTAGTTATCTTTATCATCCTTATCGGCCGATATTATTAGTTGAGATCTATGTATCAATGAAGGCCGATAAGATTAGAATCATGTCATACTTATTTTCTAAGTGAGCCGATACAGCTTTGCCCTATCGGCCGGGCTATGACAATGTGTCATCGGTCTATCGACTGATCGGCCATTGTTTTCTGACTTGGTTCCCTTGTTTCTTGTTGATTGCAGATCAAATCAACTGGCACGCTCTACTTACGACTAGGCAAGCCATTTGGACCTGCACTGGAGCTAAGCAGATCTCCCAGGCCGCCGTGGTAACGCGGAACCCGTTTGGTTGCTGGACGGGTCGAAATTCTGCGCCAACACGCACCGACCGGAGCCTCCGTACCCGCGCGTCGGCCTGTGCCCGGCCGCCTCCAGGCCACGGGCCTTGACCACGCCGTGCCAACGCGCCGCCGTCACCGGCCCGCACCAGGCCGAGCCGGCGCCCTGCTCCGCTGTGGCGCTGCAGCACGCGTCGCCCCGGCCGACACAGCCTCCCGGTCGCCACCCCGCGTGCCTGGCTAGCCGGCCCGGCCTCACCCCGCCAGCACCGTGCCCAGCCGATGCCATGGCGTTGTCACGCCCGGCCCCCTGCCGAGCTTCCTCGTGTCGTCCCCGAGCCGGCACTGCCGCTCCCAGCCACAGGCCGCGCCGCCCAGCCACCGCAGGCGCCGCGCCGCCCAGCCGTCGCGCCCGCACGCCGCGCCGCGCCGGTGCCGCGCCACCGCCGGCACTACGCGCCACGCCCGTGCCACGCCGTCGCCCGGCCATCGGTGCCCTCCCGCTCAGCCTCTCCTCCCAGGAAGAAACAGAGACAGAGAAAGGAGGAGGGAGAAGAAAGAGATAAGAAGGACAGAGAAGAAGGAGAAGGGAAGAGAAAAGAAAAAGAAAAAGAAAAGGAGGTGGGACCCACCAGTGGGACCCACGTTTTATTCTCTTCCCGTGGGCCCCATCTTGACCAAGGCTTTTAAAAAGTCTATATCACCTCCCTCTCGTTGTTGGGCCAAGCCACAAAGTCCTCCACAAGAAGTCTACCAAACCTCCCCCGCATTCGTTGGGCCAATCGGCCTGATAATCTATCCAAAAGTCCATCAAACCTCCCTCATTTCCTCAGGCCGAGCCCAAGAAAATCCATTTCTGCAAAAAGTCTATATCATATCCTCCAGGCCAAAGTCCACCAACAAGCCATCCTCCTCACCAAAGTCTAACATATATCCCTCTACTCACCCAACCCCCTATTGAAGTCCATCTTGCCTCCCCAAGCCATTCATTCCTGTTGGGTTGGTAATAAAAAGATAAAATCTAATGCTCCTCCCTGGTACTGCTTACGGCGACGACGTCGCCGCGCGCCGCGCCATCATCTGAACCCCGAGAACGACTAACTTATTGAACGGCTAACCTCTAACATCTAACATTTGACCCATTGACTCACTAACCCGCTGACACTCTAACTTACTAACTCACTGACCTCTAACTTGCTAAACCCTAACCCCTGACTTGCACTAACCCGCTAACATTTACTCCTTAACGCTGTGTGTTCGTTTGTTACCACCGATCGAACATGTGGTGTGCGAGGACGATCCGCGGGTCGACCGTCCCCAGGCTGTACATCGATGACCGTAGTTTCGTGCAAGGACCGCCGCTCGGTGTGCCGCTACCCGGCTGCCGCAAGGTGAGCTCCTCTCTTGCTCTTCCTCTTGCTTTTGTTTCCTTACCGCCGTTGTTGCCATGGCACGGTGACGTCGTGAGGCGCAACACCGTACCCGTTCCCTGCGCAGTTGCCCTCCGCAGTGATCGTCGCTGTGCTGCCGGCCATGCATGCGCCATACAGCTAGATGGCTGTACGTGTGCATGCATGCTTGTAGCTCGCCC
>BDMV01000011.1:11857106-12045727 GCA_008326285.1 Oryza officinalis
TAGTAGTATTTCTTAGCCTAATTTTTGCAAAAGAATAGTTATGTATTCCATCTTTCCTAAAAAGACTGTAATTCTAGCATTTTGAAGAAAAATTTGTATGAAAGAGAAATAACTTATATTCCCCCTCATTAAATTGATAGTTTTTAGGTTGTATTTGGAGGTGAGATGGAGAGAAATCTAAATGATCAGTGGTCAGAGGGAAAGTAATTCTCTAGAATTGTGTTGTTTTGACAAAATTTAAATGTCAGAATTGCATTTATATTGCTGTCAGAGGGTATAAGTACTGTTCTAGAATTGTGGTGTGCCCTAACTCTATTCGTCGTAGCCAAACAGGTCTCGTAAAAAACAAATCTGCGTCACTGATGAGTAATTAATCACCCACCGTCGTTGCATGTCCACGTTTGATTAATTTCCATATATTATGAAACACCGTGTTGGTATTTTTTTTTGACAAAAAGACAATCACGATCAAGACATCTAGACGTCTTGCGATGATATGAAGTCGTCAACCACCTCAATCTAGCAAAAGCTAAATCAAAATGGGTTTTCTAAAACTAAACCGGCTAGCAAAACCAATTTACATATCAAAATCGACCTCTAGGCCAATTTAGATTGATATGAAGATAACGACCCGTTCCGTGGGCAAACAGAAGGTTTATGGGACAAACCTACAAAGGAATAATCGCACTCTCGCGACAAGGACGGACGGCTTTCATGTCAAACCGACTAACTCTATAGGGGTTGGTTTTGCCTTCTACAGAATCTCCTCCATGTCTATTTCGAGGTAGACACCAATTAGAACTCGAAAAATATCTTCCCATAAAAAGAAACCCGAGACCCGGTGAAGTTCGCTTTGGACTCAGACTCAACTGGTCTGACCAGTCACATGCCGCCGGTCGGACCGGCCACATGAAGGAAACTCGGCCCTTTGCAAATTTTGACAATATTTTTCTCTTGAATCTAGGTGTCAAATTTACGTGTTAACACATGCCCCCTACCTTTCATAGCCAAATAGCATAGAACACATGGTCTTAGGGCAATAATCTAATTACTGGCCATATCACCTCCTAAGCATCTTGCCAGACACTTGAGAAGTATTTTTTCATGTATTTCTCATTGATTGCTCTCTTAAATCGTTCCCCCTGCAAAGTCTTAAGAAAATACGCATTCTCTCGAACAATTCCACATATCTGATAAGAACCCTCCCAACTAGGTGACCACTTACCAAACTCCTTAGATCTAGAATCCAAAGGCAAAATTGTCTTCTATACCAAGTCTCCTACTTGAAATGATTTTGCATCCACTTTCTTGTTGTAGGCTTTGGCTACTCTCTTCTTCTCTTTTTCTATCTTCTCTAAAGCATTTAGACCTTATCGATCACATCAATATTGTCTTCCATTAATGTTTTATATTCCTCAACCGATAAATCATCTTGCTTGATGTATCTAAGAGAGCCAAGATTCACCTCAACCGGCAAAACGTCTTCTTGTCCATGGACCAACTCAAAAGGAGTAACCTTGGAACACTATGCTTAGATATCCTATGAGCCCATAATGCTTCAGAGAGCACCTCATGCCATATCTTTGGGTGTACCTCAATCTTTATATTGACTAATTTAAAAAAAATCTTATTACTCGACTCACCTTGTCCATTAGCCTGAGCGTAGTAAGGAGAAGAACTTAACAATTTGATACCTGTTGACGATCGTTAAATACCAATTTCGGCTGTTAACTACCATAATAAATAAAGGGAGAACTAGTATTTCTTGCACGTATATCAATAATAAATATTATAGTTCCACTTTACTTGAAGAATTAATATGTATGCAGAGAATATACAACAAAGTAAAGGAGAAATGAGCTGGCATGCAACGAAACACATCTCCAGCAAATCACGTGCGAGCACATGGAAGGAGGGCCCGACAAGTCAGTTCAAACCGACATAAAGTGGAGCCAAACCATCGGGAACCGTCATAGAGGCCCACCTGTCATCCCCTAGTGAAAGGCAATAGAGAGAGGTGGCACCGAGGGTTCGACTGAACCAACCGTCATTTCCTCTTCTCATCTCCACCTTCCACGGGGCGACTCCTGGTTGCTCCCCAATGACGGTTGTGGGAGTTACCGACCTCCCCGACCGTCATAAGCAACTATAAAAGGAGTAGAGTTTCTCACCTTCAACACAAACTTCAAGGAGCAATTCTCTTTATCTACATTATATTATTTATAGTATTAGTGGGAATAGGCTTAGAGTATCTTTGGTGCTATAGTCTTCTCAAAAATTCTGATATGTTTTTAGTACTTTACTCTTCTTGTAAGACTATAGTTGAATTAATAGAATTATCTTCTTTATATTCTTTTGTTCATAGTTCTTATATTGCTTTAGTAGATATAAGTTCTATGATTACGATATACTTTATCTATATGCTTCACTTGATTAGACTCGTCGATCTATGCTACGGTAACGGTCCAATGATCTTAATGGCTTGCACTAGTTCTTACTTGTTCATCCATAGGTTGAGAATCATGGGGGAGTTAGTTATATTATTTACTAGCATGAGCATGGTGCTTAGGTTAAATAAATGTCGTTGGATACGGGTATGCCCACGGAAAGTGAGAAGCGGTAGGTGGTGACAGCTCTGTCCATCCTTTGTATTTCTCCACGTCCGGGTAGGACGTAAAAGTGCGTAAATGCCATAACCATGCTGACATACCAGCAAGAAGTGATCTCTCGGTAATACCTGGGTGCCTAGAACTAAGTCCTAGCCTTATAAGCATGTATGTGTTAAGTATATACTAGATATTAGTAATATAGAAGTACATATGTATCATAGTTCTCTTTTGTCCCTTTCCACTATACATTAATATAGAGATGAATCTCCTGTGTGTCACACTACCCCATTATCATTTATCCTAACCCCTGTTTAGACTATGATGAATTAATTATAGATTAATTAATGATGTATAAACTATATCTTTATACCGCCGCCTTCTCTACGAAAATATAAATACGATACCCTTGGGAATACTCATGGGTGAAATGCTATAGCGATATCCGTGCGCTTGTGGATTTATCTGTGTACGTAACTAATACCAACATAAAAGAAACTTTTTACTGCCTTAGACATAAAAGAAGTTCCTTGATCCGTAGTTAAAGTTTGAGGAATGCCAATTCTATGAAAAAATGCTTTAAAATAGTCAATTACCTCCGTATGAGTCATATTCTTGAGTAGCATGGCATCGACCCACTTGGTAAAGTAATCTGTTACAACTAGCATGAACCTATGCCCTTTTGATGACGAAAGATAAATTTGACCTATGAAATCCAAAGCCCAACCTCGGAACGGCCAGTGTTTGATATTAGGATTCAACACGGCGGCAGGCGCCAATTGAATATTGCGGAACTATTGACAAGCATTCCATCCTTTATAATACTTAAAACAATCATCAATCATTTTTGGCAAATAGAACCCAGCTCTCCTAAGCAACCAATTCTTCTTGTGAGCCAATTGATAAGTTTCACAAATCCCCACATGAACTTCTCCCATAGCAACTTTGGATTGATCACTATCTAAGCACTTCAATAGCGCCCCATCTATATTCCGGCGATACAGCTCACCATCAAGCAAATTATATTTAAACACTTTCTGCCAAATTTTTCAATCAACCCTAAAGCTAGGATCTTTCAAATAATCTACCAAGGGAATTCTCCAATCCTCCTCTGAATCTAAGGCACAAACGTCCGATTTAACAGTCAATTCGGCCTCCAAATTATTCAACGATCTGTGCCCCCTAGCTCTCTGTTGGAATCTGGTCAGACCAGCCAATATCTCCGGTCAGACCGGCCATGCTGGGCCGGTTAGACCGCTGGTCAACACCAGTCAGACCGGTCACAGTGCGCCGGTCAGACCGCCCCAGGTCTGCAATCTTGCCAATTTCGCCCAAATTTTTGAAATCAAGCATTGGCTTTTTCAAGATTAAGAACACACCTTTCTTCACATTATAGCCAAATGCTTATTGTGCCAAATTATTCACTCTAGAATTTGTGTCCCTATTAATATGTCTAATAATGAAATCATCAAAATTGGTAATGATTTCTAAGCATTGATCAAGATATCTATTTAGTAACACATCAAAACCTTTATATATCCCGACAACTTGTTGCACTATCAATTCTGAATCACCAAAAGCTTCTACATGTATAGCCTCTATAGCTTCCAACGCTTGTAAGCCGAATAACAAAGCATCATATTCGGCTTGATTGTTTGTGTAAATAATATTCTAATCGAACTGATGTTTCAAAAATAGAACCATTGAGAGAAATCAAAACTACACCTATACCTTGTCCACCTTTGCAAGAACCATCGAAATAAAGCTTCCAAGGAGTAACACTAAGCAAATAGACCTCATTATCATAAGTAATATCGACATGATGACCTACTATAAAGTCAACCATGATTTGGCCTTTCATATATTTCAACAACTCATAAGCCAAATCATATTCAATCAAAGTATACGCCGACTTGCCAATTCTCCTACATAGAATTGGTTTAATAATATCGGTTTGACAACCAACTATGCAAGTACTAGATAATAAGTAATGTCGCAATTTGGTACAAGCATAATTTAAACATAAGTAAAGCCTCTCTATAAAGGCATACCTTGTTTCGGCATCCAAAAGACAGCGGCTCAAATAAGTGATGATATGCTCCTTGCCATCTTCCTTTTATGTCAAAACTGTGCCATTGACATTGTCTTTGACGACGATGTGAAACCAAAACGGAACACCAGCTTTAGGCGCTCGCACCACGAGTGGAGATGATAAATACCATTTAAGCCCCTCAAACTCGTCTTGCTGTTTTGCTTCCCAAGTAAAATCGGCTTCTTTCTTCAAGCGAAGTATAGGAACAAAAGCATCGATTTTACCGATTAGGTTAGATATGAATCTCCTCAAATCATTGACCTTACCTAGCAACTTATGGATTTCTTTCTTGCATGTTGGTGCTTTGAACTCTTGTTGATGCAAAATCTGTCCCGTCAAGTGTGCGAAAAGATGTGTTGACGTAGATCCTGCGTGTGGCACAAGAAGGCCTAGGAGATTTGCTTAACTCTAGTGTAGGTCCTAAAATTAATGAGATGTGGGCGTGTCAGTCAGTTTAATCCTGCAACTGACAAGATATATAAATTGAAGATCAAAGAGCTGATCGGCAGACAAGCCGATAGAGTGATTCCAGCCGATGCCGATACTAGTCGATGTCGATAGAGTTTTGAGTAATCGGTTATATATTTAATGTAGATTTTGACACTTGATGTAAATAACGATATAAAGGAAATTAGCTGATGATAATGCAATAAAGTAATAAAATAATCCAATAGAAACCAATCGGTTAATAGTGATATGATAAAATAAGCGTTGATCCGAAGGTTAAAGCATACAACGGCTGAAGGTCCGATGTCATTAAATCCAAACGAATAGATAATCAATGAAACATTTGTTGTCATCGGCTAAATCCAACTTGTATGTAATCCTTGTAAGCCGATGCAACGTCCAGGTAACTTATCGGCTGAAATCCCGATGAAACCCTTATTGGCAATCAGAACGCAAGTTAGAGATTATGGTTCTAAGCATGAAAAGAAATATAATATCTAGACAATCAAGCCCTCGACTGATTTTCAAGGTGGTGGATACCTTAGCTAATCTAGCTCGACAAAACAATTTAGTCAATATCGACAAATACTCTAAAGCAAGCTCAGCCGATACAACTAAATTGAATGATTGATTTAAATTAACTAAGATATATGATAAATAGGTAGGGCCGACGGAACGTAGGACTTACCCTTTCGCCGGAGATCAAAAGCCGATGCAGCCCTGCATCAGGTGCCAAGTTTCGCTAGTCAATAAGTAAAACCTCGGGGAAGAGGGTGGCGATGTGCCGAAAGTTGTATATTGATCGAGAGATATCTTACATAGACCCCGTGTGTACATATTTATACCCATGAGAAGATACTAGTCCTTATTGGACAAGACACAACTTTCCTAAAGAGAAAGTAAAAGATACAAGTCTTATTCGGACTCTAAACAATCTTTCATAAAAGTAAAAGGAAACTAATAAACTCTGCCTAATTGATAGATAACTTGCGATGCTGCATCCTCCTCGAACTCGGTCTATTCTGGATAAGCTTTCTTTAATTGATTAATTTCCTTAACCAAATCCATTAAGAATCCAACTGGTGGCAACTTGATATGTCCATCGGCTCATCCCAGGACTCTGAAGCCGATACGATTCCTAAGCCGATGATGATTTCGGGCTTACCAAATTTTGGCGTTAACAACTCTCTATTTTGTCAATCTTCTTAGGATCTATTTTAACACCTCTCTCATGTGTCATGAACCCTTAGAACTTCCCCGCTGACGCACAAAATGCACACTTGAGTGAATTCATCTTCAAACCATACCGGCGCATCCTCTCAAAAGCTAACCTCAGATTGGCTATGAGACCTTCCATGCCATCCGATTTGACAACAATATCATCAATGTAGATTTCTAACATAATACCTAGCAAATCATGAAAGATCAATGTGACATCATAAAGTTTTAATATTCAATTTTCGTGGATACCATGTATGTCCTTAAAAAGAATTGAAGTTTTAAATCTATTCGTGTTCAAAACCTCATTCGGTTAATCTGTGTATATAAAAATGGGTAGAAATTAAAACAATTTTCCCCAAACACTTGGTTTGAGATATTATGAAACATTAGCTACCATTATAAGGTAAAACTTCTAGAAAAATAACCCTACAACCTTATGGTAGATAAACCTACAATTGCTAGGTTAATGACCAAAATTATTTTTTTTAAGCCTCGTCCAATTTTTCAAAGTGTTCTATTGCACTAATAAATTCACCAACACAACTAGAGAGTTGCTCAACCAATAATTCCCCTGCACGAATAGAACGAGGATATAAGATACCAGATAATCCTCAAAGATTCATCGTTTTCCTACTTTTTAGCTTCAAAGCCTAGTCGAAGCCTCTTTGTATATAACCAAATTAAATGGTCAAGCGGTAGTTTAGAAACGTAATAGTACAGTCGTTAATCTTTCGCTTATTAGATAACCTACCTGATCAAGCATAGCAATTGGCTAGTATAATTAGTAACTAGTGATTGTGTGCTTGTATACATGTTTGCAGTGAAGTCCAATTTATTGGCTTGAGTAATTTTTATGTTTTTCATAATTGGTTGATACATGTTAAATAAACCTAGAGACTTTATGTAATAAATCTAAGCAACATAAAATTCTATGAAGATCCTCATGTCACTTAGACAACCTAAGATGACCACTATAAAGGTTTTGTATTTTATCAAACTTTTTACTACCTCATGTAAATCAGTCAAGTCAGCCAAACTTAATTAATTAGAGACCTAATCGGCAAAATAAAGCAACTTCTAAATGTGCATAAAATTGAACAGAAGTGTAAGGGACCATAATTTATTCAAATACTAGCTTATTTATCATGAGTTAATATAATTTTTGTAGAACTTTTACGCTTAGTTTTGACCTCCATAAAATTCAATTTAATTCTAAGCATACCCCTTTTCACCTTTTTGCCAGATTTAAAATATTCTGAATTTTTGAGTGAAACTTTGAAAAATGGAATCTAGATATATTGGTCTGTCACCACACAAATCCATCTTATTTTATCAGCCTTATAATTTATACAAATGAAATTGCAAAGACAGAAGAAGAAAAATAATCCTGAAAAACCTAGAAATAGACTAAACCAAGTTGTACGTGGTTTTCTGCCCATCCTCCTCAACCCACCTTAGTCCATCACGTCCTGGACCCATACAGCAGTGACCTGAGCTTGCCTCCGCCCCTGTCCAGCCGGCCCACGAGGAGGGAACACCCCAGACCGGCATCTGGACGCGTTCGACGCGTGTTGACGAGGCGCGTGTCCAACCTTTTCTCTCGCCCTCCAAGTCTCCCAGTTAACTTGCCCACTCTCTCACACCATTCCAGTGCAGGGCAAACCAAGGAGGAGAGCTTCTCTCTCCATTTTCTTCCTCCAACCCTTTGCTGGCCGTGAGGAAGGAGAAGCAACTACTGCTTCGTCCTCTGCTGAACTCCCTATATATTTTACGTTCTCCACTCTCCTTAGCATGCCCTTGAAGCTGTGTCGATTTCGTTTCATTTTTCGCTGCCAATATCCGAGAACGCCGACCTCGCCACTGGAGCTCTGGAGCACGGCCGCACCGTCGTCAACGCGCCACCGCGGGTTTGCGCTGCTGTTCCCGCTGCCTCGAGGCGAATTCGGCTGAGTTGCTGCGCCATCATCTTCGCCTCATCATCCTCTCCAAAACGCCCCAAGAATCCCTCAGAACCATGCAGCGAGGGGGGAGATCGACCAACGTCTTCTCCGACTCCAACCTAGCACCTCCGTCGTCGATTCCCGTTCAACCGGTGAGCCATTTGTCGATTTCTTGCAGCAGTAGCAACCTTAGGTGGTGTTCTACATCCAGCATGTGATGTTCTTGACATGCATGCATTAGATTAGATTGAGCCGTCCACAGTGCCGCATCGTTACATGCATGACATCCTGAGCTGAGCGCTGCCGCTTGCAGCTGCTGCCTGCATCGGTCCGGCCACCACCGGCTGGGAAAAGTAGAGGAATGGAATCGCAAAGACATTCTCTACATTTTCTCTTTTGACCTCGTCCTCATTAGAGCCGCCGTTTGCTGCCGGTGAGCTCGAGTTTGAGCTCAGCCATGGCTGTCTCTGCTTCCTGTTCTATTGGAGAAGAAGCTGGACCTCGTTGCAAGTTTTAAAAATCCCAGGGTTCGATTTGTAAAAATACAGTCCAAAACTTAATTTGGAAAAAATCTGAAAAATAGGCAAACATCAAAAATCCATAAGTATTTCATTCTAACTCATTTTTGAGTGAACCAAATTTGTATGTATTTATAAACTTTCAATCTTTATGTTTGTAAAATAAAACTTTTCAACTTCTGTACTGAAAATGTCAGTAAATTGTGAGTATCATAAAAACACTTATTTTGCACCTAGGACTTGTAAAAACTCTAGAAAATTAATGGTTAATCCCAAAATTATGAAACCACTGCTGTTGATCTTAGGGGTGTGTAACCTTTTATCTGGATGAAAAGCACTGACAAAACTACCTCCTAAAACATGCCTAAAGATTAATTAACATTTTCTTTTGTTAAATTTGTAAAATTCATAACTAAATAATTTTAACTCCAAATCCAGTGGACCAAATTTTGTTAGAACCAGTAAGTTGTCCTCTTTTAATTAAAAAATGATAGCACTTGTGAAATCTAACTAGAAAATGTTAGCATATTTTATGATCTAGGGTAGTTCAAATGTAATTACAGAAATACCATTTTCAGTGTATATGGCTTGTTATTTTTATATAGCTCCCAAATCATAAATATAAATGAGATGATTCTTGTTCCTAAAATCATTTCATCATACTCTCTACCTACTGTAATTAGGCCATGATTTATAGAGCATATTGCATATTCATGTTTATTTGAATCTTCTCTGCATATTTGCCTTTTATCAGTAGATTCAAACATTTCGGAGTACGTGGAGCAAGAACCTGAGATTGAATGTGAGTACTCACAGCAGCAAGGGAAGCATCTAAACATATAGAACCCATATTTTCACTAAAAATATTTGATTGCCAAACAATATAGATGCATGTGTTGATTTACTCCTAAATTATTGGTATTGGTTAGAGTTGTTTATAACCTAATTGCTGCATAATCTTCCTTGTTTCATTGTTATCATTTATCCTTGTAGCCTCTGGATGGAAGTACTTGGGAATGTTTTATTGTTTCACCGATGCTTAGCCATGCTTAGGTCTAGTAGTGTTAAAAATCGATGGATGGAGCCATCGATAGAACTTATTCACCACCTGTGATTTATGGGCATAAAATCTTATTACTTCACTAAATGATTAATATGGAAACATGCTTTAACATGTACGAGTGATAGGGCAATGACGGGATGGTGGTTTTCCGTAATACAAGTAGCCTCGTCTGGGTTGTTAAGGACCAAACATATTGACGTCTATTCAAGCACCATACGTAATTCCACATGCCTTATTTGGGACCGGCTTGTCTTAGTACTATGTTGCACTGTGATCATCTACGCTTTGTTGGTCATTCGTGAGGGTGGTTTTTCCTTTGGAGTGCCCCGGGTATGCCTGGTTTTGGCAAGGGGTTTCTCTCGTGATGGTGAGCCCGCTTTAGCCACATCACACGCATGTGGCTAAGTCGTCGGGGGCCTAGGCGTGGTTTAGGTGGTTGTGGTGTGACTGGAAAGGACAAGATGACGAGATATGAGCTTGTATCACTTGTAGGTCACACCTGTGTGCGTGTGAAGCATTTGATCCTTGTTCATTTCATGTGGGTAAAGTTGTACCTCTCTGATCAGAATATAAACTATTCGAATAGCCGTGTCCACGGTTACAGACGATGCTTGATGTGTGCCTTATTCATGTTAGCATCAAACTTGAATGATATTGTGCCTTAGTTTAGTCATGGATGTGGTGTTATTTATGTTTGGAATCCATGGTTGGGCAAAGGTAGCCCATGGATGGTGATGAGAGCACCGGTTGTGCTCATTTGTGATTTAATTTCAGATTTACATGTTTGCTGTCTAAAACTTTTAGATTATTCTATTTTACAAATGCTAAGTTTTTAACTTACTATTTGCTAAATAAAATTAGTTTTACGCAAAACTTGAACTATTATACTATGTTTTTAAGGTAGAAGCTTGCATACTCCTTTATTCTATGTATATGTATTTTAATGTGTAAGACTTGCAAGTACAATCATGCACTTAACCCTATACCTGCAATTTTAGGAGAGGATATCGGCATGGTTGATTGTTCTTACTATCCTACCGAGGGCGGTGAGGGTAGTGTGTAGCCTCTTCAGTTTGGCTCTTGCCCTGGTTGGTTGCCCTGTGAGATGGTTGGCACACCACGGGTTTTATTTCTGCTTATGTGACTTTATGAAACTTTCGCTGCTATATTTTGTGTTATATGATGGGCTTTTGAACCCCGTTATGAAATATGTACCTTACTATCCTTTTATCCATATTTATGCATTTGTGATGTTTATCAATTGCTTGCGATAAAAGTGCGAGGCTAGTCGCTTTTCCTAGGGACTAGCTAAGCATGAGTATGAATTTTAAGCAATTGAGATGTTGTAGAGCTTTACCAATTTGAGTTAAGTCTCCTGAGATGTGTAACACATTTGGTCACCGTCTTCGTGTGGTTTGACGAGCATGTCTTAGGCTGAAGTTGACTGGCACGTTGAGTCCGAACAATATCTTCTTTGCTCATTATTCGGCATTATGGATTTTATATCTAATGGTGTCAATTTGTGATCATGGGCACATTGAGGTATGAATGGCTATTTATGTGTGTATGGATCTCACTCATCCAAAATTATGTGTGGTCACAAATTGCACTAGACGGTATAATTTTTGAGTGCTCACAACCCTGTTCATTGCTCTTCGATACGTTGCACCGGCATTTTTCAACCCAAAAGTCATGACAACCCAATCAAACAAGTTGACAAAATCGAAACACCTAAAGACCGTTTTGAACATATCCTCTTTGGCCATAAAGATTTGATTATAACCGGCATTACCATCCAAAAAGCTAATGACTCTATGTCCCGAAACATCATTAATAAACATGTCGGCTATAGGCATAGGATATTCATCTCTAGGAGTACTTTTATTTAAATCTCTAAAATCAATGTAAACACTAATCTTACCACTCCCTTTCTTCTCAACCAGAACAATATTGGACACTCACTCCGCATTTCTACATGGCCTAATAAATCCCGCCTTCAACAATTGGTCTATCTCTTCTTTCACACGATCATATATGTTATGATTAAAATAACGAGGTGGTTGTCTATAAGGCCAAAATCCTGATTTTATTGGAAGCCGATGCTCAATAAGCTCACGGTTAAGTCCCGGCATCTCATAATATTCCCATGCAAAACTACTTTAACCTTGTAATCGGCTTTCATGTTCTTGTTTATAAAAGTCGGCCTTGGAATGGTTCGATCACCTATGTCTACTTTATCTAACGGATCAACCGATGTAAAACTTTTACCCAACTTTTCTACTCCATCAAAATCTTCTATGGACTTACCAATATATTTCTTTGTAGACTGATATTCTTGCACCCTCTTTTGCAACCACTCTAAATTGGCATTTTTATTTATAATACATGGTTACATTGCCTAGCCGTGCTAATTTAGCCGGCTTTAAAGAGATGGGTACAAAACCATCATTAGAAACACTGATAAAATCATACCTAGAAAAATCTAACCCTGATATGCATTGAATATTCCAATACTGCCACTCAATTGAAGCATCGGCTATCGCAACCTCGGCCAATGTATCCGCTTGAACAATCTCAATCTCATCACCATCCCATTGAATCAAACATTGGTGCATAGTAGAAGCAACACAACAATTGGCATGAATCCAACAACGGCCTAAAATACACTATAGTTACCTTGCACATCGAAGACAAAGAAAGTGGTTGACAGTGTCTTGTTTCCCACGATAAGCTCCATAGAAAAGATCCCCTTTGCCTCCGTTGGTTCACCGTTGAAACCGTTGAGCGTCATGTTGGTCTTCTTCAACTCCTCATCTCCACGCCTCAACTTCTTGAAAAGTGAGTATGGCACCAAATTCACAACGGCACCTCCATCCACTAACAAACTAGAGATCGGCTTCCCGTCAATGTGCCCTTTGAGATAAAGTGGCCTTATATGACTATTAGACTCATTAGGCTTCTCAGAAACAGCATCTCTTGGTCCTAGTGAAAGTTGGGCCCGAAACTCTATAGGCAATACACACCCCATGTTGACATCCATATTCTCCCTTGGCGGCGAATCATTACTAATAACCGGTGACTAACATTCATCGATGTCATCCTCATACTCATCTTGATCAATCACAAGCTTCTCGACCTTTAGTGGCTTAGCCCTTCACTCTTGTTTTGGCAGAGATCGCAACTCATTGATCCTTCAAGACGTTGTAACCTACTCTTTTGTAAAGCCATCAAATTCTTAGGCGTTCACCTTGAATTTGGTTTTGTTCTAGGGGCAATATAATGTCTCTTACCAATCTTACCTGACGAAGATGAAATCCTCAAAACAACTCCTGGACGTGCTTGATCAGACCGGCCTTACGCGTCGGCTCAACTCCTACTCGGCGTCGGTCAGACCGGCCTGTGGCTGCCGGTCAGATCGGCCAAAAGGCTCGGTCAGACCGATGTTGCATGCTGCATTAGCTCCCGCTTCAGTCTTCTCGTTTTGAACTACCTTGGCTTTATCTCCAGTAAGTATTGGCACCTCATGAGACCTCTCACCTTGATGGTAATGACCTATGAAGTCCTTGTCTCCACCTTGATGCACTTTTTTCCTCCTTTTTCCTCTACAAACCAATTTTTTTATTGAAATCGGCTCTTGTTTGGCAAAGAAAATTGCTCATGTCCTTCATGGCTCCACCCAGATGGCATTGGTGGCATAAACTCATACATTGGTGGCGGTGCCCCCATGGCATAAAGTAAGGAAAAGTTCAACCCAGCGGCGGCATTGGACAAGACCTCCATTGCATGATTTAAGGATTGTATAGAAAAGGTGGCTCCAATTGCTTTGGTGATTGACCGAATCTCTCTCTAGGGGGCGATCTTGGTCTCTTCTCTTTGTTAGTATGTTGCCCAACCTTCCTTTTCTCATACTTGTTTAAAAACATCTCCAAAGACACCTTCGGCTTTCGTGGTGTTTTAAAGCTCGAAGCGTCAGTCCTATATATTCTCCTTCCATACTCCAACATCCGGGCCTTTTGGAACAATTATTTTAGGCCAAAGCTCTCCAATCACTACCTCTTTCCCGTTAGTAGACCTAGCTTGCTCCAACCAAATCAACACCTTCTTGTCATGAAAGTAAATAGTATTCATCGGGAAAGGATCATGATCTAACATCATTTTGGAACCCTTAGTAAATTTCAATCGTCCTTCATCTATGGTCGATTGAACCTGTCGACAAAACATATCAATATCATTATTAGCGTGAGAATAAGAATCATGCCACTTACAATAAGCACGACGTTTCAATTCCTCCAAATACGGTATGACATGGCCTTTAGGTAATATAATTTGTTTTCCTTGCAAAAGATAATAAAAAATCTTATCACACTTGGCCACATCAAAGATATACTTAACCTCACTTTGTCGATCCTTACAAGGAGTTGGCGTCAAACTAGATCAAACCAATGGTTTGTTTTTTATTAGTCCATGACCACTCGGCTACATAAATATCATGGTCACCATCATCATCATCAGAATCATTATCATCAGGGCAATCAACAATATTAACATTGAGTTTCTTATCATTAGACCTAACAAACCTCTTAGTTTCTTTAACACAGGTTTTTTGAGCCAAAGCCTTTTGCATTAGTTGACTAACATCAAGAAATTGTTGGCCATCTAATCTTTCTTTAATAAGAGCAAGTAAACCATTATAAGCAAGGTTGGCCAAATCTTTTTCAATTGTATTTAAAGTAAAACATCTCTAAACCTCTTGATATAATCAGTGACAGACTCATTGTACTTTTGCCTAACCGATGTCAAATCAGATAACCTAAGCTTAGTTTCACTAGTGTAAAAGTAATTATGAAATTTATGTTCTAATTGAGCCCAAGTATAAATAGAATTTTCCGGTAAAGAAGTAAACCATTAAAAGCAGTACTAGACAAAGATAAAGAAAACAAGCACAATTTAAAAGTATCCATGTTACTAGCTCTCCACATTGTGCTAAGAATTGGCCTATGTGTCCCCATGTGGTCCTACTATCCTCACCATTGAATGTAGTAAACTCAGGGACTCTAAAACCATGAGGATATGAGATATTATCAAAATGATCAAGATACGTCTTTTGGTAAACCCCAGCCCGATTCCTTGGCTCAATTCCAAATGCTTCTCTAATGATATTCCTCACACGTTCTTTCATATTCTCAGGCCTTGGTTGAGGATGTTGTGGCCTAAGAGGAGGTGGCAGTGCAGTATGATTATATTGGTCATATCGAGCATCTTGTAGATGTCGTCCATAAATATGATTAGGATCATTATAAACATTGGGCACGGGTGAAGGAATAGGTGGATTAGCATTAGCAACAGGGGCTACATGTGGATTAGGTATTGGATAATGACCCAAAGTAGCATTATTTGTAACGGGATCTATCTGTTGCACCGGGACAATTGCGCCAGTCTGACCAGATCAGGGCCTAGTTAGACCGGTGGCCAGAGATGCGGTCAGACCGGCCAAAGGGTCGATCAGACCGATAGCGGCCGGTCTGACCGAAGGTGGTCTGGCCGTGGAGTTAGGGTTTGCCTCACTCCCAGCATATTGTGTCGTGTGACTTCCCGCCCCATCGGTCCAGCAATATATGCGATGAATAGGGGCTTGGCTAGTACTTGGGATAGAACTAAGCAGCAAATCGATCATGAGAGGACTAAATTTGGAACTCAAAATAGATTCAACTCTCCTATCAAAAAAGAAACTCATAGCTGGCCTCAAGTTTATTATTAAACGTAGAACTGATTATTTCATTTATGGTACTTGCTACAAGCTTTTGAATAGGGAGAGCAATGTCATCAGAATTTACGTCACTGAAGACGATTGGGGTAGAGGACCGGTCCTTCGGGAAACTCCTTGGCGGCTCTTCATGTAGCTTCCTAAAACCGCCTCCGCTAGCTCCTTCTTCATCTTCTCAAGAACTTGGCGTTGCTCCTCGGCCAAATCCTCTATTGTGATGGGCATGATGTTGCTTGGATCAACCTCGCACTTGGTCATGACGTCGGTGTAGTCGTTCCCTAGCAGAGTGGCAAAAAATCATGTTGGCAACTTTTTTGGCAAGAACATAATTATGATCGGGACACCTAAACGCCTTGCAGTGATAAAGAGTCATCAACCATCTCAATCTAGCAAAAACTAAATCAAGATGGGTTTTGTAAAACTAAACCGGCTAGCAGAACCGATTTAGAGATCAAAACCGGCCTCTACGCTAATTTAGATCGTGGGCGAACGAAAGGTTTATGGGACAAAACTTGTGAGGACACCCCGGGTTAAATATTATGTAAATTATCTAAAGTGATAGCGCAAAATTTTTAGTTGGATGGGGTCTAATAATAATCAGGGAAAACAGTAACCATCCAACCTCATCACTGCTCTATCAAGTCAAATAACATACATAGTATAAAACCTGAAGTGTCGAGTAGAGAGCATAGGGGATATTGCTGGGACTTTAGCATGCCAGTCAACTTTAGCCTGAGACATTCCCGTCAAACCACACGAAGATGGCGACCAGATGTGTTACACATCTCAGGAGACTTGACGAAATTCGCTAAAGCTCTACGACATCCCAAATGCTCAATACTCATACCGGTGTAGAACTAGATCCCAGGAAAAGCTCTAGTTCCATACTTTCATCTAAGCGATGAAGATCAGAATAATAAGGAGTAAACACAAATAAACTTTAATCTATATCTTAATTTAAATACTTAGGCCAATCGGCCAGATAATTACTGATCCGCGGAAGCTTGGCTACCTGAAACCACAAGCAGCCGACTGGGTAGATACCCCTTTTAGATCCAGTCCTAGAAGAAACAACGATTTCCCGAATCACTCAGATTAGACTAAGCATACATCCTGCAAAAATGGATATTCCAGTATAACAAGAGTCAGTACATTAAACGAGTTAATGTACTGGCAAGCTCAAGACAATCCTAATATACTACATGCATGTAATATAATCAAGGAAAAGCTATCTGTAGCTCATTTTAGCATAAAGCTAGTTTTGGTTCACAATTCTTTTTAAAAGAGTTGATGATTTAATTAACAAATCGTTAACATAGTTAAATCATAATATTTACCAATCAACATCATAAACATACTCTTGTTACCCATACCGGCAACAAGTCATAATCTCATCATAATAATATACTTGATTGCTCACCCGACATCAAGTCTCACATTCATCATCAACGTAACATGATTATCATAACTTAACTCTAGTTACCATTTCCAAATTCATAGTTCACAAAGCATCATTTGAAAACATAAATCAAAATTAAAGTCTATACTCATAACACTTCACCAAGTCGCTCATGACCGTGAGCACGGCTAATCGATTAGTTTTAGACTCTGCAGAGTTTGTACAGCTTTACCCACATGATATGAGCACTCTAGTTTGCTTTGTGTTTGCAAGACACTACCACACTCTTCATGTTGAATGTGGTCTAGAGGTCATAACGTAGCCTTTACATTACTTAACGCCTAACCTTGCATCAGCGACGGCAAGTGTGAATCCGTCCTGGGCATGACCCAAAACCGTTAGGTGGTGGGCCCACGCCTTAAACCTAACGCCATCGCAACGAACACATCCGTTCCCCCACGAGGCACTATACCATTGAATTGGACAGACGTAGACGCCTAAACTACCCCCAATAATCAGCGGGGTAAATAGGTAGTTCCTATGAATCATCGCTCAGACTAATTCATTCTACTCCGGCCTACCAATATGCAAGGTTAGACTTTCAGTAACTTAATTAGCTAAGGCCACCCCATAATAGCACATGTAGATGTACGGTATACTTCAGTTGATGACACGAAGTTCAGTCCTTAATTAACTCAGGCGAACACTCCCCCTATCGGTGTGTAACTACCCCATATGCACACCATTTGTCGCCCAAGTTCAAAATCATTTTAATCACATTTTAGTTCACAAATATTTAACATTTTCATTTTCAATCCAGCATTTAACCAAATAGTCAAAATCCCATTTATCAAGTTGTAAGATTTTTCATTTACATAGTTCTAGGCATGGCTAAGCAAATGGCATATATAAACGCATATAAAGACTTCATTGAGCATTTTTAAATAATCAAATCCATCCTATGGTTACAAATGAAAGGGTAACAACATAACAAGGTAGATTATGCAGCAATAAGGTCATAGCTACCATTTACTAAGTTTCAAATATCGTTTTTAATCAAATACATATGCAGTTTTGCAAATAACACTTTTCATCTCCCAAATCATGGGTTTCAATGTGATCAAAGGAGAGGGAAGGTATAACTTGCCTTGATCTGGAACAATGTGATTACCACCTAAATCACTCTTTCACCGTTGATGTGAATTATCTATACAAATCACACGGCATGCATATAAATATCAAATTATGCGAAAAATATAAAATGCTCTAAAATGCATGATTTATGTCCAATGGATAGGCTCTGACCTAAGATGAATTTAGGTGAAAAAATTCCTATTTTATCCCTTTTCATTTGTGAGTTATGAATTTTTCCATGTTTGTATTGACAAATAGGATTATTTACTAATGTATTGTTGTGAAACATTATTAATATATGATTTTAATCAAATTAACCTTACTGGGATGAAGAAGATTGTTTTCTAAGATTAATACAATTGGTTTCATGATTTTTAGAGCTAGTATGAATTATTATCACTGTTTCTGTTACATAAAGTATGAAATTTTATATTATGAAATTAAAGTTCATACTTTTGTGATTCTACAGAAATTTGGTTCACTCCATTTGGAGTATAGATGAATTTTCTACAAATTTTACAAGTTCTATGTTAACTATTTCATATTTCAAATTTTAGAATTAAATATCATACTGTAAGCACCACATTTTATTTCATAGTATTAAAGCTCACCATTTTACAGAACTATTAAAATTGAATTCACCTGAAAATGAGCTATATTTGATTTTATATGAATTTCACAAATTTCAGATAATTTTCAGTTGAAAGATAAAGATTTATCCATTTCCTTTTATATTTCCAAAATATAAATCCTTGGGTCCACAGATCAGCCTCTGGTATTATGCAGAAAGGTCCCTAGGGTTCTTAGGAATCAACTTGAGCTCCAAAACACGTGCTAAAGCAAATACTATTAAGAGTCCCTAAGGTTTTCTCTATTTATAATTAGGTCCTGGGTCCACATCTCATATTAAAAAATCTTACAGATTAAACCTTACAACTTTTAAACTTTTGCTAAGCCGAGTGTTAAGCGCCTAATTATGTGGGGTCCGCTCGTCAGTGACTCGGTGGCTTGGGGAAGCAGGGCAGCAGCACATCGGCGAGCTTCTCGCCGGCGGCAACGGCGAATGGTGGCCAATCTCGGTGGGCGACTAAAAGAGAAATTGAAGAGGGGTCCAAGGCGAAGCCATCGGTGGTGGTTTCACTAGTTGCGGTGATCGGAATCGATGGCGATGGCAGTGCGAGCGGCGGTAGCTCTCGGCATGCAAGTGCATGTCGAGCTCCGGCTCGAACCCATGCGAACTAATGCATGCATGCGTATCTACTAGGGTCTTGGAGACTCACCGAAGGGCGCGCGATGGTCGGCGAAGCTTGGAAGACAACGGCGATGGAGAAGATGGCTTGGCGGCGGCGCATAGCTTGAGGATGACGGTGATGGCTCGATCTGGAGCATATAGGAAAAGGACGAGAGGTGCAAATGGTAAGGATCCTCTTAGTGATGCTACATGCACAAGGAATTGAACCGTGGCTCACCGGAGTGGCCGAAATCAATGATTTGTGCCGACGGTCGGAGTTGGGGAAGAAGAGGTCGATCTTCGGTTTCTCGGCTTCGTAGTTCGATTCCTTCGGTCAACGGGCTCTTGGGGGCGAGATGAAGACGATGGCGCGGTGGTTTGGCTTGGCTTGGTCGAGGATAGCTGGACGACGATGTTGCCATAGCGGCGGCGCTCTGGAGCTTCTTTGTGCGCGGCGGCGTTCCGGCGAGTTGGCTGCAAGACATGAGACGAGGTTAGAGGGGATGGGATCGGCGCCTTGTGTAGATGTCAGAACACATAAAGAGGAGGGATGACCGTGGCTCAAAAGCGGTGGCGCAAGACACACAGAGGTGAGAGCAAGCTCGTGTGGCTGCCATGTGGGTCCAGGGTGGTGCAAACACAGGCAGAGTGAGAGAGATGGGTAGAATTCTTGGTGAACTACTGTACAAGCGATTTACAAAAGATTTTCTTATTTATTTCTTCCTCCCATTTTATAATTCCATAACTTAATTTTTGTGCATGATAAATTAATGTGGATTTTTCTGGAGATAGATAAAAATACCAAGATTCCATTTTCTTTAGTTTCACAGAAAAATAATCTATATTTTAATCTCAGGAAAATAGAGAAATTCAGTTCAGCCGAAATTGATTTGAATTTTTAGAAGGTCAAAAACTATAAAATAAATTCTGGAAAAATTATATTAATTCACAATAAATAGATTAGTATTTGAATAAATTATATCCTCTATATATTTTCATGTGATAAAATACAGATATGAGATGTGTATCAATTTTGCCGATTAGGGTTTAGAATTAATTTATAATTTGACTGTTTTGACCTAATTATTTGAGGTGTCAAATGTGCATATTAAATTATACCAAAATTCCAGTGAGATGTATATATTGAATAGTATCTACATGAATTTCCCCATGATTTTATATTGCACCAATTATTTTTAGATATTCAATGAGTTCACCTACCTTTAAGTGTTCCTATTATAAATATATATTTAATATGATTGTAAAATCATATTTTGATTTGTAATTAACCAGAGATGATGTTGTTAGGTTTTACTTTCTATTTACCATGCTCAAGCTCACAAGATCCTTATGCACTAGTGTGAATATATTTGAGTTGGACTAATGGTACTTAGGGTGGTAAATAGTATAATGCTTCCAAGATCCAAAAACATTTAAAAACTCAAATCACACACCACATCTTGTGTTTATGGAAATGTTTCACATATCAAACTAATTTTGAGAAGGAAGAAGTTTTAAATCATTTGCAATTTTGCATATAATCGCTAGCTAGTTTAACCTTACCTAGGTTGTATATTCGAAAAATTTCTATCATCAACTAGAAATCACATTTTTATTATTTAGTTGAAGTAAAAATTTGAAATTCAAATTTTTGGTATGTTACAAACCTACAAAGGGATAATCGCACTCTCGCGACGAGGTCGGACGGCTTTCAGCGCAAACCGATGAAGATGGACATAAGTAGGCTAGAACTAGGGAAAAAGAAGATGCATATTGAGAAAAGCGATTCAATTGGCCAATCATGTTGAAAGTAGATTGTGTGTTCAAATGAACAGGCCTTGTCCCTTATAAAGCGGTTGGTCTTGCGTCCTATAGGACCTCCTCCACGTCTATCTCGGGGTAGAGACCAATTAGAACTCGAAAATATCTCTCTATGCAAAGAAACCCAAGACATGGCGAAATTCGCTTCGAACTCGAACTCAGTCGATTTGACTGACCACATACCATCGGTCAGACCGGTCCATAGGCAGCGGTTAGACCAGCTCCATGAAGAAAACTCGGTCCACACGTTGTTGCGGGATTTCTATCTCGAATCTAGATGTCAAATTTGGGTGTTAACATCCGCACGTTGTTGCGGGATTTCTATATAATGATAGTATAAATAGCATGTGAGGTAGCTAGATGATATAACTTTATTTACTTTATATATTTTCATCTTTCATTCACCATTGGAAAAATTTATAATCATCTAAGATGATGTGGTTTATAACAATTAAAATTATATATATTGATAGTTCAAAAACAAAACTAAGGCATGATGTGTCCCAATAACAAAAGAAAAAGAAGGAAGATAATATAGATTAATCATCCAAAGACAAAACTAAACTAAGGTGACATGCTTCATAAAATAAGAAAATAATAAATATAATTGGACTATATATCAAATCATCCAAGAGATAAAAATAATTAGGATGATGTGACGTAATGAGATAAGAGAGAAATAACATTAACCATACTTAGTGAGGATAAACTTTATAGATATATAGGATTAGTGTAAAAGAATTCGCTTAGACATTCTCTTATGCTGCAGCTAAAGAATGCTGCTAAAGAATGATATTACATGAGCAAAAACACTTGCCTGCTTCATCCATCGTGCGTGAACGTCTCCTAGGCATGCCGGCTTCGTCGGTTTGAATTTTACTACGTGGTAGGTTTCATGAATACTAATGATATTTTGTTAATATGGTAAACTTAGAATGGCACATGCCCAGCTATCCTTTTGTAAAATGACAATTAATTCCCGTATTGCTGTACTGGTACTGGGGTAAAGTAGGAGTGATATGGTTTCTCGTGCTGTATAATGGGCGTACATATAGGTCAGAACCATGCACATATATAGGAATGTTGTTTGTACAATTTTTTTAGATCCAGGGTGTAAACCCTATTTCCATTAACATAAATCTTGTTATTACAGATTTTAGCTACCACAAAAGATAAAAGAAGCTAAAATTAGCACATATTACCAATTATTACAAAGGTCTATTTGGTCCTCCTGAGATTTCTATGTTAGAGCTTGATGAGAGTAAAATAGATGATATTCCCCAAGCGTCTCAGTTGAAAAATGATGTTTTAACACAAGAATTTATCGAGAATGAAATTAGAGATGCAATTTTTCAAATGGAACATAATAAAGCTCCCGGTCCTGATGGATTTCCAGCTGAGTTTTATCAAGTTTTCTGGAATGTCATTAAACCTGATTTGTTACAATTATTTAATGATTTTCATAGTGGTTCTTTACCTTTATTTTCACTTAACTTTGGTACTATTATTCTACTGCGTAAGTGTAAGGAGGCTATGAATATTCAACAATATAGGCCTATTTGTTTACTAAATGTTAGTTTTAAAACCTTTACCAAAGTTGCTATTAATAGAATTATTGGTTTTGCTCAAAAAGTAATTAGTCCGACTCAAACAACTTTTATACTTGGTAGAAATATTATGGAAAGGGTAGTTATTTTACATGAAACTATACATGAATTGCATCACAAAAAGAAAACTGGGGTGATTTTTAAGATTGATTTTGAGAAAGCTTATGATAAGGTGAAATGGTCTTTTGTACAACAAACATTAAGGATGAAAGGCTTTTCACTGAAATGGTGTCAATATATTGCTTCTTTCATCTAAGGTGGTCATGTTGGTAAAAGTTAATGACCAAGTTGGTTCTAATTTTCAAACTCATAAGGGGTTACGGCAAGGGGATCCTTTTTCTCCAATTCTTTTTAATATAGTGGTTAATATGCTAGCTATTTTAATTAAGAGGGCTAAAGACGATGGACAAATTAGTGGGGTAATTCCACATTTGGTGGATGATGGTTTATCTATTTTGCAATATGCAGATGATACTCTTATTTTCTTGGAGCATGATTTACAGAAAGCTAAGAATCTGAAATTGATACTATCGGTTTTTGAAAAGTTATCTGGCCTGAAAATAAATTTTCACAAAAGTGAATTATTTTGTTTTGGTCAGGCTCAGGACTGTCAAGAACAATATTCCAATATTTTAGGTTCTAAGCTTGGTACTTTTCCTGTTAGGTATCTTGGCATTCCGATGCATTTTAGAAAACTTAGTAACAAAGATTGGATAATAATTGAGCAAAGAATTAAAAAAAACTTAGCAGTTGGAAAGGCAAGCGTATGTCTGTAGGAGGGAGATTGGTTTTGATTAAGTATGTGCTTTCAAGTTTAGTCATGTTTATGATGTCTTTTTTTGAGATTCCAAAAAGGGTTCTTTAAAAAATTGATTATTATAGATCATGTTTCTTTTGGCAAGGAGATGATCATAAAAAGAAGTATAGACTTACAAGATGGGATATAATATGCCAACCCAAAGATCAAGGGGGTCTTGGCGTTCATAATTTGGAAGTTCAGAATAAATGTCTTTTGAGTAAATGGTTGTTGAAACTTATAAATGAGCAAGGTGTTTGGCAGGACTTATTGAAAAGAAAATATTTTAATAATCAATCAATTTGTCAAATTGATAGGAAACAAGGAGATTCCCATTTTTTGTCGGGTCTTATGAAAGTTAAGAGTACTTTCTTAAATACAGTTTCCTGGATAGTGAATAATGGTGAACAAATCAAATTTTGGGAGGATAGATGGATAGGTAATTATTCCTTTAAAGACAGTTACCCATTTTTATATGCTATAGTTCGAAGGAGAAATTCTTCAATTGCAAATGTTATGAATTATGTTTCGCTAAATGTTTCTTTTAGAAGAGCTTTAGTATGTCAGAATCTGGCTAATTGGCATAATTTATGTGCATCAATAGTTCATATTCATTTGACAAAAGAAAGTGATAATTTTAGATGGAATTTTCATCAAAATGCTAAGTTCTTTGTTCATTCAATGTACTTAGCTTTAATAAACAATGGTTATATTGAGAGGAATAAGATTATCTGAAAACTTAAGATGCCTCTTAAGATCAAAATTTTTATTTGTTACCTGCTTAAGGGGGCAGTGTTGACAAAGGAGAACTTAGCTAGGAGAAATTGAAATGGTAGTTTGAGATGTTGTTTCTGTATAAAAATGAGACTATTCAATATCTTTTTATGGAGTTTCACTTTGCAAAATTTCTTTGGAGAGCTGTTCAGTTTTCCTCTGGTTTATATCTTCCACATAATATATCTCATATCTTTTAAAATTGACTTGTGGGGGTTGATAAAAAACTAGTAAACTTATTCTTATAGGAGCATCTGCTATACGTTGGGTTTTATGGTTGAGCAGGAATGATATTGTTTTTGACAATTCATCATCTATGTCCTATATGCAGATTTTTTTCAGGGTAACATATTGGCTTAGGTCTTGGGCACAATTACAAAAATGCGATGAAGACTGCAAGCTTTTGAAAGCTGCATGTCGTAATCTTGAGACAACAGTTATGCAGCTTTTTGTCAACTTTGGATGGAGATTCACAAATGGCATTCAATAATTGTGTACTCTTTATCTTATGTTGGTGTTTATGAGTTTGTGTTTGCTTAATGCTTGAAAGAGTTTTTTATAAGTTTTTCTTGTGTTTCACTTTTTTTAGTGATTTGGTGTAATAATTGGCTGTAGCTCGCTTGAGCAAAGGCCGGGATGGTATTCTATTCCATTATCTAAAAAAAATCTGGCAGCCAACTAGAGGGTTTCATCCCACCCCTGTGCCAGGAGAAAGACCAGAACTCATGCACCATTCATCATCATGAAGGATCAACGGCCTCCTATATGTTTGACAGGCAGAACAAAGACTACCTAACAGCTAACCATATCGAAGTTCTTATAGTATGTTCATATTCAACTGGTTTCATAGATAGAGTTTAATATCTATACCCATTACTGCTATAGCTATTACCTAATCTAACGATTGATTAGGTAATCATATTATTTGACTGCAGATGGCATTAGGAGTTCATGTTAAATAAAGCGTGCAGTTGTAATATGGTGGAGTGGACTCTTTAGTTTTAGTTTCAAAAAAAAAGTAAAATTTAGGATTAAAAAAATATGAAGTTGTAACTGTAACATACCACAAAGACCTTTTAGAAGACTATGTAATATTGAATGGTGGTCGAAAAAAAAATTTCCTTTTCTGAGGTTGTGATTAAAATTTCTTTTTCTAGCAGTTTATTTTAAAGCACATGCATTGTAACTTTTTGAATAAAAGAACCTGATAATTAAATACTCAGATAAAAATCTAAAACATTAAAATTAATGAAATAACTCAATGGGTTTGACCCATGGGTATGGAGTAAATTGTAAGTTTTGCTAGATTTTAAATTTTCCTTTTCAAACTATTCAAATAAAGAGTTTGAATTAAACTCAAAATCTGAAATTTCAGACTCTCTGGAGCACACTTTGGCAGACTATTAAAATTTGTTCAAAGACTTTTTGGTTTGGGAAATTTAACCAAATTGTAGAATAAATAGTAAATTACCATTTTTCTGATTGAAATGTTACTTAAATGTCCCTGGAAAATGTTTTGAAATCAAGGGCAAAGTTGGAATTCAACCATCAGCTTAGACTTGGCCATTTCCAGCTCATTCTTCTTCTCTACACACAGCATCACGCTGCCTGGTGGGGCCAGACCGCTGTGGGACCCGATTGTCAGCTGCACAGAGACGCACACGTCACGCTAGCACCGCCCTCCCATAGACGACGCGCACAACACGCGTCGGCGCCACTGAGCGCCGCTCCTTGCCACCTCACTGTCAGCCGCCATACAAAGACCAATCGGCCGACGCACCTCCTCTTCCTCTCACCCGTGTTCCATTTTCGCGGAGAAAACGAGGACGACTGATTCACAATCGCGAGTAGCAAAGGAGTTCTCTCCGGCGCCGGTGAGATCAACCCCGCTGTTCCGCTTCATCGGGTATGTCCTGGTCCGAGTTAAACCGTGTTCCATTGTCTCTGATCGACGCCGTTGCTAACCCCTCAAGGCCCGACGTTTTGGTGTAGCCAATCCCCGGGAACGCGCACCGCGTCCACGTGAGCCAACGGTGAACTCCGAGCGCCACCGTGGGGGACGTCATCGCCGCTAAGCTCCAAGGCTTCAAATCAGTCCAAGCCACTTCGCCAGCGTATTCCCCATCTCAAGACAATCCCGAAGCCCAGAGGAATCGAGTCGAGAAGCTCTCAATCGGGAGATCCCTTCCATCTTCTCCATCTCCGGCCGCCGGCGTCCTCTAGCTATATCTCTCTCTCTGGTAAGTCCCAAGACGATTCCTTTTGCACAGAGCTACCCCATGCCATCTCTGACCGATGCATGTACTCCTCTTAGCTTGCCTGGACCGGGAGCTCTCTGCCGACGACGACCGCCGAGCCGCGCCGCCTTCGGGACCGAAGCGAACACTTGGAAGCTAGCCGAGCACCGTCGACATTTTGGTGAGCATCCTGGACGTCCATAGCCTCACATGCATGCATGCGCACGCGCGGAATAAGTCGCAAAAGTGTTAAGCCCTTGCAAGCCGTAGCAGGCCGCCGCTCCTCTCGCTGCCGCCGTCGCGATACGCCGCCATAGCTCACAAGATGGACCTCGTAGAATTCGTCTTGGAGCCCTCCATCTTTCTCCCCATAGCCGCCTCGCCGGAAACCTAACCAATCGCCGTCAAGGTCGCCGCGAAGCTCGCCGCCGCGCCACTGCTCTGCCATAACCGCGCCAGGGGGTAGTCGGCGAATGGCTAGGGAATTCCAGAGGGGTTTTAGCAAAACGGACAGCCTATTACAAGTGGGGTCAGGACCTTCCTGTAATTGCATAATAACCCAAGTACTATTTTGCATAAGTACCTATGCCACGTGCTAATGTACCATGGGTTCGATTTGCCGAAACCCTAGGGACCTCAGGGCAAATGTGCAGAGGCTGACTAGTGGACCCGAGCTGTTTCAAATTTTGTAAAATCCTTTATAATTGAAGAAAGTATTTTCTGTTGAACTGAAAAATAGGTTTAACTTTGGAAATTCATAATAAATTCATAATAACTCCAAAAATTTCAAACTAAATCTTTTGGAAATGCTAAACCTAGCAGAACTTTAGAGATTTATGTCTTAATATTTAAAGTTTGTACATAGGCCATAATTAATTATTTTCCAACTTTGCAAATTTATAACCTTTGAATGGAATTTGATTAAATGGAAAATATTGCACTAAAAATTCAGTCAACCCAACATCACATCACCTCAAGCATAGCATTTAATCTAGGGCATGTTAAATTTTCTTTTACATAAGTTTAATTCGGATTTTTCATGTATGTTTAGACGACAATCAAATCCTCGTCGAAGAGGTGCATTACGTAGTTGGACCAGGGGTGGAACAAGAGCAAGACAAGCCAACCTTCCTCCTTCCTTTGATCATATTGATCCTATTTTTGAAGGTTTAAAACTTTGTTTGCAAATATGCATGGTTAGTTTACAACTAAAAAGGTGGTAATTTAAATGAGTATAGTTATACCTAAACATGCATGTATCCATCTGAAAAACTCCATTTATTATTTGGCACCTTAGGATACGCTAAATACTATTATTTTTCGACAACTTGATTTATGTCAGTTATCGCCATGACAGCTTAGCGATGCTTAGATTAAACTACTACTATCATTATAAGCATCTTATTATTTTTAGAACTATTTGTTTTTAAATAACCTCTCATTGAAAGAAAATGGGTACTTATTTGTGAACTAAATGAGAAAATGGATATTTCAGTCTTGGGCAGCAATTGGTACACATATGGAATTTAGTTGTGTATCGATAGGGGGAGTGTATGCCTGAGATAGTTAAGGACTTCACTCAATGTCAGTCTCTTGTGTTTGTAGTACGACCACATGTGCTATTATGGGATGACCATAGCTGATTAGTGTCAGTCTCTTGTGTTTGTAGTACGACCACATGTGCTATTATGGGATGGCCATAGCTGATTAAGTTGTTCATGGTTTAGTCTTGCATTAAGGTAGGCCGTTGTAGTATGAATTAGTCTTAGCGATGACTCATAGGAACTACCTAATTACCTGTATGGTAGTTTAGGCGTCTAAGTCTGTCCAATACAACGATATGGTGCCTCATGATAGGAAAGGATGTTTTCGCTATCATGGTGTTAGGCTCAGGCGTGGGCCCGCCTCCTAACGGTTCTAGGTCATATGCCTAGGACGGAATCACACCTATCGTGCTGGTGCAAGGCTAAATCATGAATAATGTAAAGGCTATGTTGTGAGTAGTAAATCGGGTACTTCAGTATTGCGTGGCATGTTTTTACATGATTACTATTTTACATCATGTGGGTAGTGTACGGGCTCTGCAGAGTTTTGAACTAATCGGTTAGCCGTGCTCACGGTTATGAGCGACATAAGGATATGTGTTGAGTATAGACTGTGGAGATTATGGGTACCGGATACCCTGACAGCTAGCTTATCCGACTTATCATAGGGGATAGGTTATGCTCCATGATTATGTAAACCGGCTATAACTTGGGTATTACATTACCATTGAGATAAGAAAACGGCCTATAGTCTATAGTTGGTAAGATTGAGGAGTCCGACTTAGAATAGAATAGGTCTCTGACTTGTAAACCCACCCTCCGGGACTATATAAGGAGGGTAGGGCGTTCCTTGAGGGGCACACGAAAAACACACGAAACTACAGACAGAAAACTTGCAAGAGCCCCTATTGAAAGAGATCAAGAGATCAATAAACACTCGGCGGATCGAATCCCCAAAACAGGAGTAGGGTATTATCTCTCGTTAGAGAGGGCCTGAACCTGTCTAAACCTTTGTCCCGACTAACCCATTGTGTTTGGCACTTGACTGCTACCCCCAGATTGATATTGCCGAAACCAAGTTTCGACAATTGGCGCGCCAGGTAGGGGCTCTGCGTCAAGTTTTCTTCTACATCTCGCCGACGAGCGCAACGGGATCTCCACCGAGCTTCGCCAACTTCATCTTCGCCCCTGGGCAGGCGCTTCACTTCGGCGGAGTCGACTTCATCACCGACAAATTCGGTAAGCTCTCTCTTCTCGACTCGGATTCGAACCAGTCGGGAAGGGAAAATTCCTTGGTGCCGCTCAGGTTACCGGACGACGCTAAAACCTACCATAACTTCCTATCTTCTGAGTTGAATTCGATCCACTCGGGAGAATCTTCTTCATCGTCTTCGTGCTGTCCCCCGGCTGCGAGGGAGGTCGTGGTCATACTCGAACGACTCGGGTCGTACTCATCTACGGACCTTGACAAACATCTAAGCTCCACCGACTTTGACGACCTCTACGACATCTCCACGGACAAGATCAACAGCTACGACGCAGACAAAGACTACTACGATCCGGACCTTCTCAACGTTCTCATGGCCGAAGTAGCCGAGACCGACTCGGCCATGGCCCGGAGGAGCGCGGAGGAGGAACGAGCAAATTTTGAGCAAGAGCGCAAGCGCGTGGAGGAGGAAAATAAGCGCAAGGACGAGGAGGAGCTCAGGAAGAAACAAGAAGCCGATAAAAAGAAATGAGACCTGAGGGCGACTGGGCGCTCGGCCCGCGAGGCCATATTACAGACACGAGTCGACAATGCCAACATCTTCCAAACGCCTCAACAGAACGCCGTCGCTGCCCTCATCCTCATCGACACCGTCATCGAAGCGGTGCCGGCTGCGATGACACCACTCTTAGACAAGATCAAGACCATCGTCGCGGCTACGGCCAATGGCCCTCCCTCCAGCTCCGCACGAAGGCCGACCGAGTCCATTGCTGAAACGCCCGATAGGAGCCGCTTGCTGCCGCTACGATCCAAAGATTATAAGAGACCTGAGCAAAGCAAGACACCCGTCAAGTCAAAAGACCCCCGCCGCAATGCAGTATGGAGGCAACGAGAACAAACGGCTGACTCTCATGAGAGAGGACACAGCCCACCACCCGTCCACGACCGGAATCGTCGCAGTTACAACTCCAACTACCAAAGCAGCCCGCGAAGGCCCCCGCCGAGTGATCTGCGGGAGGTACTCGACTGACGCTACTGGGAACGTGAACGGCGCTCTTTCGAAGACAGAAGGAAATCACCCGACGACTACGACGATGGAGTGTCCGCGTTAACTAGGAACCTGCGTCGAGTGGACTGGCCGAGTGGTTTTAAGTCTGCCGGGATTGACAAGTATGACGGTAAGACCGACCCCAAGTCATGGCTAACCGTGTACACCCTCGCCATCCGCGCAGCAGGAGGAGACAGCAAGGCTATGGCCAATTACCTGCCCGTCGCTCTCGCCGACTCAGCCAGGAACTGGCTCACGAGTTTGCCAAGAGGCTCGATCGACTCATGGAGTGAGCTTCGGGACCACTTCATCGCCAACTTCCAGGGCACTTTCGAAAGACCTGGGACCCACTTTGACCTTTACAACGTCATCCAGAAGCCGGACGAATCATTAAAGGACTACATCCGGCGCTTTTCGGAAAAGCGGAACAAGATCCCCAACATCACCGACGACGTCATCATTGCCACGTTCCAGAAAGGCGTCCGTGACGAGTTGCTTATCGGCAAGTTTGGGCGCAAGCCACCAAAGACGGTCAAGCAAATGTTCGAAACGGCGAACTCCTACGCTAAATCTGATGATGCAATCAAGGCCTTGCGACAGGACCGACATGACAAGAGGGACGACAAGCCATCCGAAAGCAGCTGGCGTCCTAAGAAGGACAACGGCAACAACAACAACAGCCAAAAGGATCGCAAGCGCAAGCCCGAGGATCTGGTCGCCACGACATCGAACTACCAGCAACAGCATCCCCGAGTCGCCGCCTACGACAAGATCATGAACGCTCAGTGCACGCACCATCCAAACTACAAGCACGCGGCAAAGGATTGCTTCATCTATAAACAGTTCACTGAGCAGTACGCGGCACAACTACGACAAAAGCCGGCTGATGAGGCCGGTCCATCGGGAACCAAGAGGAACGACCCGGCTAGCAGCACAGAGCCCTTCCAAGACCCCGTGGGCAAGCTAAACCACATCTTCGGGGGACCGCAGGCGTACGAGTCCAAGAGGAAACAAAAGCTGACTGATCGCGAAGTCAACGCCGCGCAACCTGAAGTCTCGCACTATTTACGATGGTCGGAGATGGCTATCACGTTTAACCGCTCGGATCACCCTGACCGAGTGGTTCACCCTGGGCGGTATCCCCTGGTACTAGACCAGGTGGTTCGTAACATCAAACTCAAGCGCGTCCTCATCGATGGCGGCAGCGCTCTCAACATCCTATTTGCCAAGACGCTGGACGAGATGCAGATTCCAAGATCCGAGTTGAAGCCGAGTTCAGCCCCCTTTCAGGGAGTCATCCCTGGGCTGTCATCCACGCCACTCGGGCGCATTACTCTTCCAGTCACCTTCGGGGTTCGGGAGAACTTCCGGACGGAAAACATCACTTTTGAGGTTGCCGACTTCGAAGCGGCCTACCACGCAATCATCGGAAGACCGGCGCTCGCTAAGTTCTTGGCGGTACCACACTATACCTACCTCATCATGAAGATGCCCGGGCCCAATGGAGTCATCACCCTGCGCAGCGACATCAAACAAGCCTTCACTTGTGACAAAGAGAGCTGCGATATGGCCCAAACTCGCGAAAGATTATGCGGCCAGCAAGAGGTCCGATTGGCGGCATCAACATCCGGAGAAGGAGAAGTCCCTGCAAAGAAGATAGCCAAGTCAGGAGAAGGCGACGCCAAGACAAAGAAAATCCCCCTTGACCCATCTGATCCTTCTAAAACTGCTGTAACAGGCGCGGAGCTAGATCCTAAATAGGAAAGCGCGCTCGTCACCTTCCTCCAGAATAATAAAGATATTTTTGCTTGGAAACCGTCTGACATGCCGGGTATTCCTAGGGAGGTGATCGAGCACTCTTTAAACGTCAAAGATGACGCTAAACCTATCAAACAACGATTGCGCCGTTTCGCTCAAGACTGAAAAGATGCCATTAAGGAGGAACTCACCAATCTCTTGGCTGCTGGGTTCATCAAAGAGGTTTATCATCCCGACTGGCTAGACAATCCGGTCTTGGTTCGGAAGAAGACAAGACAATGGCGCATGTGCGTGGACTACACCGATCTCAACAAAGCTTGCCCTAAAGACCCTTTCGGACTACCTCGAATAGACCAAGTCGACGACTCAACAGTCTAGATCTTGCATTTCTTTTAATACTTATTGCCGCTAAGTCGTGATTAGAATCGTAATCTCTAGCCTGCTTGTCGATTGCAATAAGGGTTTCACTGGGGTTTCAGCCGGTGAGTTATCTAGACGTTGCATCGGCCCAAGAGTTTTACATATAGATTGAATCTGGCCGATGACAACAGAGTATTTATTGTTTATCTGCTTATTGAGGGTTTATGCCATCGGACCTCCGTCTGATGTGTGCTTTAATCTTCAGATCGATGTTTATTTTATATTTGGATTATGCTATATCATATTGCTATATCATCCTGTTATCGTCAGCAGATCGGCTGTTTTGGCTATTGGCCTATCGGCCGATACGTTTTTGCCCTATCGGCCTAGGCCGATAGACCTTCTGTTCTGCTATTTTGCATATCTTGTAGTGGCAGGATCAAACTAACTGGCACGCCTGTGCTTCATCAATTTTAGGACCTGCACTGGAGCTAAGCAGATCTCCCAGGCCTTCGTGTGTCCGCACGTCGGATCCACATCGGCGGTACGAATTCGGCGTCAACACTATGTCGACGATGTTGTCATCAAGACCAAGCAGAAGGAAGACCTGATTGTCGACTTAGAAGAAACCTTTGCAAACATTCGGGCCTTCAGAATGAAGTTGAACCCGGAGAAATGCACCTTCGGTGTACCGTCAGGTAAGCTGCTTGGTTTTATGGTATCTCATCGCGGCATCGAGGCGAATCCAGAAAAGATCAACGCCATCCATAGCATGAAGCCCCCGAGTACCCAGAAGGACGTCCAGAAGCTCACCGGCTGCATGGCGGCATTAAGCCGTTTCGTCTCCAGACTCGGCGAACGAGGTATGCCTTTTTTCAGGTTACTGAAGAAGACCGACGATTTCCAATGGACCACCAAGGCCCAGAAAGCTTTCAAAGACTTCAAGGAGTTCCTCACGACACCACTCGTGTTGGCGTCACCGCACCCTCAAGAACCCCTGTTGCTCTACGTCTCCGTAACTCACCAGGTGGTCAGCATGGTCTTGGTCGTCGAGCGCGAGGAAGAAGGCCGAACTCAAAAGATTCAAAGGCCAATCTACTTTGTTAGCGAGGTGCTGGCAGGAGCCAAAACCGGCTACCCTCAGGTACAAAAACTATTATATGGAGTTTTAATCACCGCTAGGAAGCTAGCCCATTATTTTCAGGGTCACTTGGTCACCGTCGTCACATCCTTTCCACTCGGCGATGTCATCCACAACCGGGAGGTTACTGGGCGCATCACGAAGTGGGCACTGGAGTTGACGCCGCTGGGTATAGCTTTCAAGGCGAGGACGTCTATAAAGTCTCAAGTCCTGGCGGATTTCATAGCCGAGTGGACCGAACAACAAGAAGATGTTCCTAGAGAAGATTTGCAGTACTGGACCATGCACTTCGACGGATCCAAAAGAGTCACCGGCTTGGGAGCAAGAGTCGTGCTGATTTCCCCGACTGGGGAGAGGCTACGGCATGTCCTTCATATCCACTTTCCCGCCTCACACAATGTCGCCGAGTACGAAGCCCTCCTTAACGGCCTACGACTTGCTGTTTCACTCGGCATACAACGGATGATTGTGCGAGGAGATTCCTAGTTGGTGGTTAACCAGGTGATGAAAGACTGGTCCTATCTAAATGAGACCATGGAGGCCTATCGACAGGAAATTCGCAAGCTTGAAGACAAGTTTGATGGACTGGAGTTATCCCATGTCTTGAGACACAATAACGAAGCGGGAGATCAGTTGGCACAGTTTGGGTCCAAGCGCGAAGCAGCCCTGACTGACGTTTTCGTGGAACACCTCAACGAGCCGACTGTTGCCAAAGCACTAACCCCCGATGAAGGAGTTACAAATCAGGTTGCCATGCTCGACGCCGACTGGAGGACACCGTTCATCAAGTTTTTAACTCAGCAGGAGCTGCCGGATGACCAGGATGATGCGGAACGAGTCTGACGTCGTAGTCAAGGCTATGTCATGGTTGATTCAGAGCTATACAAGAGAAGCCCCTCTGGACTTTTGATGAGATGTGTCACGCCGGAGGAAGGACGACAATTATTGCAAGATATTCACTCGGGCATCTGCGGTAGTCACGCCGCGACGCGCACTCTGGTGGGCAAGGCTTACAGACAGGGATTCTTCTGGCTCACGGCGGTCTCCGATGCAGACAAGGTGGTTCGCACGTGTGAAGGTTGTCAATTCTTCGCTCGGCAAAGCCATGTTCCAGCCCAAGACCTTCAAACAATTCTCTTATCATGGCCTTTTGCCATATGGGGCTTGGACATGGTCGGTCCTTTCAAGAAGGCGCCAGGAGGATTCACGCATCTGTTCGTCGCAATTGATATGTTTTCCAAGTGGATCGAGGCTAAGCCGGTCGCTACGATAACTGCGGATAAGGCATGAGATTTTATTCTAAACATCGTGCATCGGTTTGGCGTCCCGAACAGAATTATAACCAACAATGGGACTCAATTCACTGGAGGCGCTTTTAAGGATTTCTGTGAAGACTTCGGTATAAAGATTTGCTATGCATCAGTGGCGCACCCCAAGAGCAACGGACAAGTCGAACGCGCCAATGGTATGGTTCTCCAAGGCATCAAAGCCCGAGTATTTGACAGACTAAGTCCTTACGCCGGCAAATGGGTTCAAGAGTTGCCCTCGGTTTTATGGTCACTACGGACTACACCTAGTCGGGCTACCGGTCAATCTCCCTTCTTCTTGGTTTATGGAGCGGAAGCGACGTTGCCGAGCGAGATGGAGTATGAATCTCTTCGAGTTCGCAGTTTCAACGATGAGCGCTATGACCAAGATAGAGTTGATGACTTGACCCGATTGGAAGAAGCCCGCGAGGCGGCATTGATTCAGTCGGCACGGTATCTTCAAGGACTTCGGCGCTACCACAACCGCAATGTTCAGTCACGAGCCTTCATTGTTGGAGACATGGTTCTACGCAAGATTCAAACTACAAAAGATCGTCACAAGCTATCTCCACTATGGGAAGGGCCCTACATAATCGCTGAGGTGACTCGGCCAGGAGCATATCGTCTCAAGCATGAAGATGGGACCATGGTGGAGAACTCCTGGAATATTGAGCATCTTCATCGATATTATACTTAGGCATCTTTTTTCTCTATGTTCTTCTCGACTGCCAACTTCAAGCAGGATGACCTCTTGGGTTGTCAGTCGGGGGCTATACGTATATCAATAAAGCATTATTTTCTTTGATAACTTGTTCATATTTAGTTTATCATTGTTTAGTGTTTTGGTTCGAGTCCAATAGATAAGGACTGAGAATTTTTTGACGGCCTAATCAAGCTTAGGCTTGGTGACAGTCGGACGAGAATTCTTAAGAAATTATATATGAAGACTTGGATCAGGGCATTAACATAAATAAGCTATATATTTACAAGTCAATATTACAACAAGTTATATACAACAAGACAATTATCTCTGGAAGTTTTTGGCTACATCTGCGGCTACCTTTTTCGCCGATTCCTGCGCTTCATTTACAAGCTCCAGGGCTCATTCATCTGTGGTGCCATCTGTGAAGCCATCTCCTACAGAGTCCACATCTATTCGAGGATAGAGTGATTTCGTTTGCGCAAGAGCAAAGCCTGCGCTCATGACGGCCGCGTCGGTGATATTCTCCATATATTTGGCTGGTACCGTCTTGAGCTTGTCGAAGATTTCAACAGCATCCAATGAGCTCGTCCCGAGTCCATGCCTATATAGTGCTGACAAGATCAGCGCGGCAACATTGGCAATGTCATCCCTTATACTTTCAGCCCTTCGGACTCTTTCGGCGAAGACATCAAATTGTGCTTGGGATTTAATCTTATAAGCTACAAGAAAGATATGGTTATGTAAATATTCAAGACCCAACGAGTTGCAGAGTGCTATTTTGGAAGCCTTACCTTCAAATTCTTCCAGGATTTTCTCATTGTCAGATTCCAGCTTGGTTTTATCAGTGCTTGTTTTCTTCAGCTGGGTCTTGAGGGAGTTGATCTCGGATATATTTGCTACAATATGATGGTTTGTAAGTATTGGGATCACAACGGATTATATGCAAAGATAGAGTGAGAATAAGATGGTTAAATTCACCTCCGATTGAACCACGGAGTTCTAAGTTTTCATCTCGGAGCTTCGTGATTTCTGCTCGCAAGACGACCTCTCGAGCTGCGGCTTCTTCTCTGGCGGCCTTGAGATCTTGGTGGACGTTTTCCAGAGAGTTTACATGGGGGACCAGCTTTTCGAGGGTGTCTGATTTGGCCATTGAGCGACAATATATTCTCTGCATAAGGGGATGAAGATAGTCAATCACATCAGACGACGATGACAAGACAATGAGGAGATATACTTACATTCATTAGCCAGGTCGCTTTGTTGAGGCTGGCCACGAGCATATCGCGTTCCTCATCTTCTTTTTGCTTATTTAACACGATGCCTTGCTTTATGCCTTGGGCATCGCGCCACTCGATTTTGATAGGAGGGACTGAGTCAGTTGAAGACTTCAGTCGGGAGATTTCCTCCTCTTCGGCTGATTGATTTAAAGGAACTAGATGAAGATAAGAGCAAAGAGCATGATGAAGACAAGAGCTGGCGATTATTGAGAGATTTACCTGTTTTAGGAGCCGGATCCTCGGTAGGTGCTTCTTGACCACACGAGCCCTGTGGATCTCTGTTCGACTGGTTTCCAGCTGGAAAGTCTTGGCTGGCAGTCGGGGGCTCTATTTCAGGGGCATCTTTGCTTGAGGATTCCACCCCAGGAGCATCTTCACTCGGGACAGGATCTTGAGGTTTTTGTTCTGCAGGTTTTGGTTTTTTTGACGCTGCCGATGGATCGATGGTTTTAGCCCGCCCGGTGGGATCAATGTCTTGAGGTTTTCTGCAAGGAAGAAGACGAAGCAAATTGAGATAGAAAGGAAAGAATTTTTTGACGAGGAGTTGGTCTGGGTTATGTCAGATACCTGTTAGACCTCCTGATTTTAGGAGTAGATCTGGCTGATGGTTTCGGAGGACTTATGTTAGATCGTGGAATTTGGATTTCTTCGTCATCCGAATCGTCGACGACTAGTCTCCTTTTGCTCGCTCGCTTGCTGATATCTTCGTCGGCGGCAGCCCTCTTCTCTTGAGGCTCCACCTTGATTTTGGGGCCGCCAGTCGGTTTTTTGGCAGCAGGCCGAGTTGGCATATCATCATGATACACCTTGTATGGCCGGGAAATAATGAGAAGGTTTGCCTGCAAGTAAAGTTTTTGAGATGTATTGAAGGGTGTGTGCAAGATTGGAAGAGTTTCAAAGAGTCGAATCGGCTTACCGGAGGTGGAGGTCGAAACAAGTTGAAGGGAGGAACCGGCATCGTGTGGCTGCGGTCTACCGTGATCCCAGAGGAGAAGATTTTGTACATACGAGTGCACAAGACCTGGTAACTCAGGGCGTCGCGGTCCTCCCGATTGGGGTCGTTCTCGCCTTCATACTCAAATGCTGGCTTGGATCTTTCTTTGATGGGCGCCAGTCGGCACTTGATAAAGTGTCGAGTGATCTGTTCTCCTTGGAGTCCTTTATTCTTCATTTCGAGAATGTTTGCCAGGAGGTTATTAGCTTCTACCCAGTCTTGGTTCTCATGCATTGTGCTCCAGTTAGCTCTTTGGATTGGCAGAAGGCCGACGAAGTCGGGCAAATTGGGATGAGGGTTTGAGATGTAGAACCAGTTTGCATGCCAGCCCTTGTTGGAGGATTTCAAGGGGAGAGAGAAGTAATCTCTGCGGAGAGTTCCGTGGAGTTGAAAGCCAGCCCCGCCGACGACGCAGGGGTCATCCTTGGTTGGATGAGGTTTGACATAAAACATGCGGCGAAATAGATTGAAATGGGGAAGAATGCCTAAAAATGCTTCGCACACATGGATGAAGATTGCGATGTGGAGGATAGAATTGGGGTTCAGATGATAGATTTGAAGGCCGTAGTATTCGAGGATACCACGAAAGAAATCGGAAGTGGGAAGACCAAATCCGCAATAGAAAAAAGAGGTGAAGACCACAATCTCACCAGTGTTTGGAGTGGGGAACTCCTCGCCGGCCGCCGAACGCCAGCCGATGATTTCTTTGGGCCGAAGAACTTCGTTCTTCACCATTTCCTGCAAGGTCGACTCCTTCATGTCCGAGGTCGCCCATTGGTCAAAAGGGATTTCTCTTTCTTCCGCCATGGATGCGAGTTGGGTGGAGGTGGAGATAGCGTAGGAGATGGGGATTTTTTGAGGGGATGCTGGCAGCTGGATATGGATGATGGATTGTGGTGGAACTTGAGTTCTTTGATGGATGATTTTGCGTGAGCACGAGTTCTCGAATTCCTCAGAGCGGCTGGTGAACAAGAGCGCGAAAAGGGGGAAGATTTCGAGAAGATGAAGCGGCAGGGACGACGCTGGCGCTTTGAGAAAGATTTTAGGGTTTTTGCTGGGTTTTCTCGTATTTGGGCCGAGCCCATGAGAAACTTGCGGCCCATCTTATGAGTACGGCTTGACATATGTCCATGAGGACTTAAGCAAATTTGCTCTGGCTATATGCATATGTCTCATTGCCCGATGACTTAAAAATCCTTTCATAACGGCAGTTACATAACTTGTTGAAGGTTGGTACGGTGCAATTTGGAAGGTGACAAATGATTTTTTACCCATGAGGGTCGGCTGTGAAGTCTGCTCTAAGATAACTCAGGCAAAAAGACTCGGATGAGCATGAGCTAGCCGAGTATTAAACACTATGCCTTGATTATGAGGTTATGTGTTATATGATTTTTTATGATTATTTCTGGCTTGAGCTAGACATTTATTTAACTCAAGAGAGTCTGATTATTATAGTTCTTGACTATATGCTTAGTTTGTTTAACTAAACACATAGTCGGGGGCTACACCTAGTTAGGTGCATCAGTCGATGCACCTAAATTTTTATGTTTGAAATTTTTGAATTTATTTCAGCCCTTCACAGTCTTTTTTGGATGATGAAGCACTCGGGAGACTCAGGCAGAGATGATGGAGGCACTCGGCAGTAGAAACACTCGGCTAAGAAGTCACTCGGCCGCGTGCTATTCAAGTTCGAGGCAAAGTTATCTCATCGACTGCGAAGGTCTCGGGGGCTACTATGGAGATTATGGGTACCGGATACCCTCATAGCTAGCTTATCCAACTTATCATAGGGGATAGGTTATGCTCCATGATTATGTAAACCGGCTATAACTTGGGTATTACGTTACCATTGAGATAAGGTAACAGTCCATAGTCTATAGTTGGTAAGATTGAGGAGTCCGACTTAGAATAGAATAGGTCTCCGGCTTGTAAACCCACCCTCCGGGACTATATAAGGAGGGTAGGGCATTCCTTGAGGGGCACACGAAAAACACACGAAACTACAGACAGAAAACTTGAGAGAGCCCCTATTGAAAGAGATCAAGAGATCAATAAACACTCGGCAGATCGAATCCCCGAAACAGGAATAGGGTATTACCTCTCGTTAGAGAGGGCCTGAACCTGTCTAAACCTTTGTCCCGACTAACCCATTGTGTTTGGCACTTGACTGCTACCCCCCAGATTGATATTGTCGAAACCAAGTTTCGACATAGACGATTGTTTTCTATTCCGTAATCATGTTACCTTCCAAATTCTTATTTGTAGAATATTGCGAGAAATGTTTGGTAATGACTTATATACTTGATGCTATGGATAGTGTCAAGTATTATATAATATGAGTTATACTTTGCAAATATGATGCCATGATGATAAATCTAGTTTTACCAAAGGTTCATTTGTTACTCATTACTTAGAAAATGAATTATGGAAATGAAACTTGCTTTATGCTGAAAATAAACCTACTTAAGCCTTTCCTTTGATTACGCCATGCATGTACGTTAGGATTGGCGATGTCAGTACATTATTCGTGATGTACTGACTCTTGCTATTATCGTTGTTTTCTGTTTCGAATGTTTTATTTTTAGAATCAGACGCAGGAGAATCCTTTAATGACGATGATTACTTTGATGGGGATGCTTCTGAGTTTCAGGATGGTTCTAACTAGGGTTTACTCTAGTCGGTCGCAGAAAGGTTTTGGGTAGTGATGCTTCCGCTGAACCAATAAATATTGGGCCGGTCGGCCTTATGTATAGTTAAGACGCTGGTTATGTAATAGCTAAGACTCTGAATTATCCTTATTACGATATCAACTGCTAGATGAAAGTGTGTTAGTAAGTTTGACATGGTTCCGGCTTGCTAATACATGAGTATGAATCTTGATCATGGAAGATGTTGTAGAGCTCATGGATTTTAGTCAAGTCTCCTGGATGTGTAACACATTTGGTTGCCACCTTCGAGTGGTTTGACGGGCACACTCCAGGCTGAAGTTGACTGGCACGCGTGAGTCCCAGCAATACCTTCTTTGCTCAACATTCGATGACTTGGAATTTATATTGTTCGATGTTACTTGTGATTTCCTGTTCACATAGCGGATTGAATGGCTATTATGCGTGTATGGATCCCATCCACCGAGACTATGTGAGAATCACAATTGACATTGAAAAGTATAAGTCCCTGGTTGCCCGACAGTAACTCAAGTTAGAATATGTTTGATAGTAGTGGCTGGGAGCCTTTCTTCCCTACACTGAAGATAGAGTGTCTCATTAGCATACGATTAATTAAGTATTAACTATAAAAAAATAAAAATAGATTAATATGATTTTTAAAGCAACTTTTATATAGAATTGTTGTTGCGAAAAATACATCATTTAGTCGTTTCGAAGGCGTGGCTACGAAAAACGAGAGAGAAAGTTAGGGAGAAAGGGCAAAGAATATAACCTTAGAATTTTTAATATTTTAAGCCCTCGTTACCATTTTTATTTTAGTGTAAACAAGTATAATTAAACAACAATATCCAACATATTTAGTAGTCTCATTTTAAAATGTTATTTTACTAAGTCAAATATGTCTATATTTAGTCATCAATTTTTAGAAAATTGTATAATTTAACAACACGTGAGTAATATATTATAAGAGTATCTATAGGCAGGAGTTGTTGTGGTTCTAACACGGCATAGTATATTATAAAAGTAGCTATAGGCAGTAGATGGCGGCGAGTCCTCCTTGAGCGACGGAGGAGATGGCGAAGGCGGCGAGCGCGATCGTGACGAGGAAGGCCGAGGACCACGTCGAGGATGGAATCGAAGGTAAGCATACCTTCTTTTTTTTTGCTTTCTTCTGTTTCTCCTTCTCTTGTTCTGATTGAAGAGCAAAAGGCTGATAACGTGTTTAGAATTGTGGAAGTGCGAGAGAAAATTAAGCAAGAAAGAGACAGAGATATGAGCGAATAATTGAGAGAGTCATTTATTGATCAATACAGTACAATCATGTATATGGGGAAGGGGTGGCAACCATAGACGCAATGATTAGGAACCATCGCACCCATTGCCGAGGATTCCCGAGAAGGAGAAGGCGCGGTTGCCTTCGGTTGCCGATCCCATCTCATATGGATGAGATTACCCCTGTAGTTAGTTTCTTAAACAATCACTTTGATACTATTTGTCTTTAGACTTTAATTGCTTATATTTTTTTGAAATAACTATAAATACTTAAATAAAGCTTTTTGTTGCAACCCTAATATAATCAATAAACCTTCCTACATCGTGATATGACCTTTTAAAATTTATTGATGATTTTCCATAACTCTACTTTTATTTTTCTATGGCCCGTGTACATCCAATATATTGGGCCTAAAAATCTAGAATCGAAATGCAATTAAAAACGGTGGGGAAATAATCAGTTCCTTTAAATGCAACAAATGTATAGGGTTCTCACCTAAATTAGTTTCAGTCCTGTAAAAACCCTTCGTTTCCTAATGCTCAATCTGAATTCTATACAATTCGAATGGCACGCAAAATTCTCCTGAAAAACAGAAAAATCGAGCATTCCTGCTCACTATGGGAATTTCTGGTCGAGCTAACAGAAGTCGACGTCAGCAGCGATGAAAATGTTGCGGATAGGATGGATAATGTACATACCATATTTGTTATTGTGTTTTAAACCAGATATGAAATAAAAAAGAACATCTCGGATATGAAAATAAATACCAGTTATCTCAAATACATTTGAGGATCTAATATTATCAGACACGAATACGTAAACAAATATTTCTCGGAACACAAAAACAACCTAAACTTCTAATAAAACAAATACAATCGCCCATAATTAGCTTGTTCTACACAAAAGGTTTCGTTGTACACTAAACCATGCTGGTTGGAGGCATATGATGAGGACCTTCGGCCGAACTGCCGAAACACCCTTCAAGTCACGAAGGGCGAAGCCCGCACAAACATCGAAGGCAAGCGACGATTGATGAAGCACCCATGGAACCACGAAGCACCCGACCTTCGCTGGTGCATGGCAAAGGATCATCAGCCGATGAAGAAGGATAAATCCCTCGTGGGGACCTTTGGCCTGAGGGCCTTTTGGGCCCATGGGCCTATTAATTGAGCCAAAAGATAATTATTACCCCGATAAATGCCCTTGTCATGAGAGCATTTAAGTCAATTTTCAAGTAAACAGTGACTCTGTTTTTAAATCTGGACTGTAATACTATAAATGAACCCTAAGAGGTCTATAGTGGAGGATCCAATTTTTAAAAAATCAATACATTTTTCAGTTAATATTTTCCACCTTTTCGAGTGAAGCCTGTCCTTCGGCAGATGCGATTGTCCATCGACAACAATGCTAATTAAGTTCAACACATACAACACTGATATAACTACATGCCTAACTGATACTATAATATATAACATATTACATAATTTGTAAAAATAGTTAAAAACTTAAATAATATTAATAGTGTGGACTAGTGTTGTTAGACGAGCTACTATTAAAATCTAAAGATGCACATTGAAGGTATAAAGTTAGTAACAAATGAGGTGTGTCTCATGTCTTTGAAAGATACGCATGGAGCACTATTCATTAGATATTCATATTACTACCTGTATCCATCAGAAACTCTGATACTGTATTCGTGTTCGTATTTAAGAAAAATATCATTTACATATCTAAATTATCAGCTCTGATCTGTATCCATATTCATTTTCTGCTGATCAAAATGGGGCATTGATATAAATATCTTAATGAGATTATGGGAAGGAAAATAATCGAGAAGCATTGATTATGTATAAGATACAGTCGAGGAGATTCCTGATAACTTCCCCTTTAAAATTAGTGATGAGAGGGGCTCGAATTCAACTACTCTCAAAAGAACTTACCAGGGAGAGAAGATTGAGGTTCGAGTATCCATTAAAGGATAGCGCGTAGGCTACAATAGCAGAAAACAAAACTTTTCTACCGCGCACACCAGGACATCATGCGAAGATAGGATCATGGATCGTTACTACTAGACGCGCAGCGCAGCGGAAGTAGAGTTGGAGAAGCCGGTCCAACCACGCGCGTCGAGGTAGAAGTGGAAGTAGTCGATCGCCACGAACAGATCGTCTCCTCCACGTGATTAGCCGCACCAGGAGCAGATCCAATCTGCCGGTTGTTGACGCCAATCTACGCCCCAACGAGCAGCGTCTCCACCGGTATCCACACGTACGGGGCTGGAGCACCGATCGCAAGTGTGCTAGCACTCAGGAGCGGCTAGGGTTTGGCTCTGGAGGTGGCGGCTAGGGTTATGCTCGAGATATACAGATGATCCCATCCTCAGCCCCTTACATCCATATATATAGACCTCTCTGTTTGGGCCTCATGGACCAAAGCCCAATAGAAGTCTACTCAGATCCCTATCCGAACTGAGCCCACATCCGAATCAAATTCAAATGAGTGTTCCAACCCGTTAAGCGTGCGACCCTATAGGTTCACATATACTTGGTCGCGACCCGGAAACGCCTTTCCGGTCAACCTATTAATAGTGGCCCCTAGCAAGGCATATTAACCTCCAAAGTATATGTAAAGATCATATCGGCTGAACCTGTAATGTTCTCATGTACAAATCCCTTTGCCACACGGTATAGATTGAGCTCAAGGCGAGACCTATGCCATCCTCTTAATAGCTCAATCGCTCTCTCGATTCCGTGATGGATTATAAACTTGCGATTGACTCCTCAATCACCTAGCATGGCCAAGCATTTCCATAATCCATTACATCGAGGGGCCCAGAGATATCTCTCACATAAGTAGGGGCAAATTCTATTTTGACCATCCACATCCCACTACATATTTCATAGCAAACCCGAAGACTACTTTTATAAATACCCAGTTACGGAGTAGTGTTTAGTAATCCCAAAATAAGCTACTACGTATGTTGGGAACCGTGATGATCTCAAGTCTAAGGATTCTACATAAACAGTACTTGAGACCAACTGATGACACATAGAATCTCTGCAGTGTCTCATGGCGGGTCTATCCAACATATGTTCACCAACATATGTCCATATTATTGATTTGTATCTCTATACCATGATCCATGAGATATGATTATCAATCAATACATATGCTGATCTTTAAATTATATTTGTTCCTCATATGATATACGATCAGGGATCATTTAGAAATAGCATCATTGTAACATTAAGAGTTTCATGAATAAGTCACATACTCATTGATCAAGAATAATAATGTCTATTTCAAGGAACAAAGCACTAAATCATAAACATAGTCTGTGATATATACAACATCCCAATGTTGCCTCTAGGGCATATCACTAACAGTCTCCCACTTGCACTAGAGTCAACAATGTAAGTATCGAATACCCATTGCCCTAGTGTGAGCCTCATGCTTTGGCTGGGGAAGCGGCTTTGTCAACGGATCTGCAATATTCAAATCCGTTTGTACTTTGCATATCTTCACATCGCCTCTCTCCACTATGTCGTGGATGAGATGAAATCGCCGTAGAATGTGCTTGGACTTCTGGTGCGATCTAGGCTCCTTGGCTTGCACAATGGCCCCACTATTGTCACAGTAAAGGTCCATTGGACTGGAGGCACTAGTCATCACACCAAGTTCAGAAACAAATTTCTTGATCCAAACAACCTCTTTAGCAGCTTCAGAAGCTGCTATGTACTCGGCTTCCGTTGTAGAATCAGCAACCGTCTCCTGCTTGGAACTCTTCCAACTCACCGCACCGCCATTCAGGCATAACACAAATCCAGACTGTGATCTAAAATCGTCTTTGTTAGTTTGGAAGCTAGCATCGGTGTAACCATTTACAACGAGCTCTTCCTCACCTCCATAGACAAGGAACACATCTTTAGTTCTTCTCAAGTACTTCAAGATGTTCTTTACAACAATCCAGTGACCTTCACCTGGATCTGATTGGTATCTACTCGTAGCATACGAGACATCTGGGCGTGTACAAAGCATGGTATACATGATGGATCCAATAACCGAGGCATATGGAATCGCATTCATCTTCTCCCGCTCATCAGGTGTACTAGGACACTGACTCTTGCTAAGATTTATACCATGTGACATAGGTAGGAAACCTTTCTTGGAGTTCTGCATGTTGAACTTTTTCAACAACATGTCAATGTACGTATCTTAGCTTAATCCAATTAGCCTTCTTGATCTATCTCTATAGATCTTGATGCTCGGAATATATGCCGCTTCTCCTAAGTCTTTCATTAAGAAACTGTTTTTCAAATAAGATTTAACAGACTCGAGCATAGGAATGTCATTTCCGATCAGTAATATGTCATCTACATATAAGACCAGAAATACAAGTGCGCTCCCACTAGCCTTTTTGTAAACACAAGGTTCTTCTTCATTTTTGATGAAACCAAACCCTTTGATTACTTCATCAAAACGAAGGTTCCAACTCCGAGATGCCTGCTTTAATCTATAAATGGATCTTTGCAGCTTGCATATCATTTCAGCTGATTGCGAATCGTCAAAACCCGTGGGCTGTGTCATGTACACATCCTCACTCAGATTTCCATTAAGGAAAGCTGTTTTGACATCCATTTGCCATATTTCATAGTCGAAATATGCAGCAATTGTTAGAATGATCCGAATAGACTTTAGCATTGCAATGGGCGAAAAAGTTTCATCATAATCAACACCTTGAATTTATTTGAAACCTTTAGCCACCAATCGCGCTTTAGAGATGTGAACATTTCCATCCATGTCTATCTTCTTCTTGAAAACCCATTTGCACTCAATGGTTTTTACACCATCAGGGGGATCAACCAAGTTCCAAACTTGTTTGGTGTGCATGGATTCAATTTCGGATCTCATGGCTTCAAGCCATTTCTCAGAGTCTGGTCCCACCATTGCTTCTTCATAGGTCTTGGGCTCATCGTTGTCCAACAACAATATGTCCCGATGTTGAGTAGTCAAGAACATGTACCGCTTAGGTGCACGACGTGACCTCTCTGACCTACGTGGTGCAGGTGTATCCACAACAGGTTCTTCAACAGTTTGTTCATCCTGTTGTGAATCGGTGGGAGCTGAAACATTTTCAGGTGTTTCTCGAATTTCTTCGAGTTGCACTGTGCTCCCACTGTCCCTTCTTGAGAGAAACTCCTTCTCTAAGAAAACACCATGTCAGGCAACAAACACTTTGCCTTCTTCTTGATTATAGAAGTAATATCCTTTTGTTTCCTTATGATACCTGATAAAGAAGCATTTGTCAGATTTTGGAGTGAGCTTATCAGACTGTAAACGTTTTACATAAGCTTCACACCCCCAAATCTTTAGAAAAGACAAGCTAGGACGGTGTCCTGTCCACATCTCATATGGTGTCTTTTCTACAGACATTGATGGAACCCTGTTTAGTGTGAACACTGCTGTTTGAAGAGCGTACCCCCAAAAAGACAATGGAAGATCACTTTGGCTCATCATGGATCGCACCATATCTAATAAGGTGCGATTCCTCTGTTCAAAAACCCCATTCCATTGAGGTGTCCCTGGTGGAGTCAGTTGTGGAACAATTCCACAATCTTTCAGATGATTGCCGAACTCATGGCTCAAATACTCACCTCCACGATCAGATCGTAGAAACTTGATTGTCTTGCCTAAATGATTTTGTACTTCATTTTGGAATTCTTTGAACTTTTCAAAGGACTCCGACTTATGCTTCATTAAGTAGATGTACCCATATCTACTAAAGTCATCAGTAAAAGTTATGAAGTACTGAAAACCACCTCTGGCTGTTGAACTCATTGGTCCACATACATCAGTATGTATGAGTGCCAACAATTCACTTGCCCGTTCACCTTGACTAGTGAAAGGAGCCTTTGTCATTTTGCCAGGTAAACAAGATTCGCATGTCTCAAATGATTCAAAATCAAATGAGTGTAGAAGACCATCTCTATGGAGCTTCTCCATGCGTTTCTCATTTATGTGGCCCAAGTGACAATGCCAAATAAACGTGGGATTCAAATCATTAGGACGTTGTCTCTTTGTATTAATGTTATAGATCGGTGCCCCTTCAAGAGTAAGAACGTATAACCCATTCACTATTGGAGTATGACAATAGAACATATCTTTAAAATAAAGAGAACAACCATTGTCCACAAATCTAAAGTCATAACCTTCTGCTTGCAAACATGAAGCAGAAATAACGTTCTTGGAAAGAGATGGAACACAATAACAATTATTCAATTCCAAAACTAATCCTGAAGGTAAAGACAATGACATGGTGCCAATAGCCACTGCAGCAACTCTTGCTCCATTGCCAACGCGAAGATCCACTTCACTCCTCCTCAAACTTCTACTTCTTCTTAGCCCCTGCAACGATTTGCATATGTGAGCAACCGATCCGGTATCAAATACCCAAGAATCAGTAGATGAAGTAGCAAGATTGATCTCTATAACATTTATACCTGGAGTGGAAGTCGCACTTCCCATCTTCTTCTCAAGATCCTCCAAGTACTTTGGACAGTTCCTTTTCCAGTGCCCTGATTGCTTGCAATAGAAGCAATCAGCATCAGGATGAGCATTGCCCTTCTTGTCTCGTTTGGCCTTTAAAATGCTCGTGATCTCATCGGGAGACAACTTTCTTTTGACCGCGCATTTCTTGACATTGGGCTTGCCCTTGCCTTTCTGCATCATCATCACATGATTGCTGTTTTTCTTAATGCTTTCCTCGGCAGAGTTTAGCATCCCATGCAACTCAGCCAAGGTCTTATCCATGTTGTTCATGTGATAATTTAGTATGAATGGCTCAAAGCTCGGGAGGAGCGACTGGAGAATCACATCAGTAGCCAACTCTTGGCTAAGGGGAAAACCAAGTTTGTCCAGACTCTCAATATAGCCAATCATCTTAATCACATGAGGGCTGATGGGATTCCCCTCCGCAAGCCTGCACGCAAACAAGGACTTTGAAGTGTTGAACCTCTCAGCCCTTGCTTGGTTCTCAAACATGCCACGCAACCCTGCAATGATATTGTAGGCATCAGTGTTCTCATATTGCTTCTGAAGCTCAAAGGACATTGTGGCAAGCATGAGACAGCTCACATCGAGGTAATCATTAGTCTGCTTCTCATAAGCCCTCAGTGTAGCCGCAGTAGCATTATCAGGCAAGTCATCTGGATAAGGAGACTCGAGGACATACTCCTTGCGCTCTTGCTTGAGAACAATTCTCAAGTTGCGATACCAATCCATAAAGTTTGTTCCATTGAGCTTTTCTTTCTCAAGAATAGACCGCAAATTAAAAGTACTGGATGAGGCGTTAGTTGACATGATCTACAACATAAGAATATGCAAAGTTTAGCACTATGTTTATGTTCATCTTTTATTAAACTATTTAACAAAAGACTCCCACTATGTGTTTTGCAGCAAAACTCCCTCTAAGTTACATAGTGGGTCAAGATCCTCATTTCACTAGTTCCTAGTGAGCTTTGGCGTCATGGCTAGGAGATGAGTGACATGGGTAAGCAACACTTTGCTAATCACATCAGTATGTGACTCTTGTTTGTTGGGTGACATCAATATGCCCCGGCCCCAACCTATGCCCCAAGGTCCAAAACTGTTTTGATAACCTTGTTAAGTAAACCAAATGTTTCCGTATGTAGATGTCCGACATCTACCCCAAATAATGACGATAACCGATAGCACTCTACTTTGGTAGACCTACCATATGGTGATCATCATCTTTTGGTGCAACATATGGAAGAGCATAACACTTAATTTTATGAGGGACTCAATTCTACCATACCAAAAGGTAGTAAACATCACAGATAAACACATTTAACTGTGAATCAGTATGGCCCAAAGAGAATATCCATCTCCATGTAGGTGTAGATGATCTCCATCATCCACATTACTCCTTTAGGCCACCATCCTTGAAGACTTGTAACATCAAATCTAAGCTACTACCTATAATAGCTATAAATTGAAGATTACAAAGATATATTCAAGCACTATGGTTGACACGCAGGTCATCAAATACAATATAGACAGCTAACAATAGCTGAAATATCATGACACGTAGGCCATGAACAAATGTTACATGCATCACATACATCTCATATATTCATATGTCATAGGGCCATACTATTCACATCATTCCCTACAAAAACAAGTTAGACGTAGAATCGTATTCTACCTAACGATGTGAACACGTGACGCTATACAAAGGGGGGGTTCTGCACGGCGGTCCCGCTAGTTTTTCCAATGCCGATCCGAGACATTCTCAAGGAAGCTAGTTTTTCCAATGGCCCAATGCTATCAGATCTGTATCCTGCTAGCATTCAGCATAACACCTTATGCCTATCCGAGACAATCTCAAGGACGCTAGTAGTGATACGACCCTAAGGCATTCAGATCTATTACCTACTAGTATTCGACATAACCACCTTATGCCTATCCGAGACAATCTCAAGGGCATTAGTAGCAATATAATCTTAAGGCAATCAGATCCATAACCTACTAGTATTCGACAGAACCACCTTCTATCGATCCGAGACAATCTCAAGGGCACTAGTAGCGATACAATCTGCGCCTCATCTAACCCCTATTCACCGATTGATCTTATCAACCTGTGCTACCATCGATCCATCACATGAAACGACTGATCTAGACTGTAATAGATCCAATCTACTACTATCGCATATCACATATGCGCTGATCTAGATCACAAACTACGCAATATCGCTCTGATACCACTAAAGGATAGCGCGTAGGCTACGATAGCAGAAAACATAACTTTTCTACCGCGCACACCAGGACATCATGCGAAGATAGGATCATCGATCGTTACCACTAGACGCGTAGCGCAGCGGAAGTAGAGTTGGAGAAGCCGGTCCAACCACGCGCGTCGAGGTAGTAGTGGAAGTAGTCGATCGCCACGAACAGATCGTCTCCTCCACGCGATTAGCCGCTCCAGGAGCAGATCCAATCTGCCGGTTGTTGACGCCAATCTACGCCGCAACAAGTAGCGTCTACACCGGTATCCACACGTACGGGGCTGGAGCACCGATCGCAAGTGTGCTAGCACTCAGGAGCGGCTAGGGTTTGGCTCTGGAGGTGGCGGCTAGGGTTATGCTCAAGACAAACAGATGATCCCTTCCTCAGCCCCTTACCTCCATATATATAGACCTCTCTGCTTGGGCCTCGTGGACCAAAGCCCAATAGAAATCTACTCAGATCCCTATCCGAACTGAGCCCACATCTGAATCACATTCAAATGAGTGTTCCAACCCGTTAAGCGTGCGACCCTGTAGGTTCACATATACTTGGTCATGACCCAGAAACGCCTTTCCGGTCAACCTGTTAATAGCGGCCCCTAGCAAGGCATATTAACCTCCAAAGTATATGTAAAGATCATATCGGCTGAACCTGTAATGTTCTCATGTACAAATCTCTTTGCCACACGGTATAGATTGAGCTCAAGGCGAGACCTGTGCCATCCTCTTAATAGCTTAATCGCTCTCTCGATTCCGTGATGGATTATAAACTTGTGATTGACTCCTCAATCACCTAGCATGGCCATGCATTTCCATAATCCATTACATCGAGGGGCCCAGAGATATCTCTCACATAAGGAGGGGCAAATTCTATCTTGACCATCCACATCCCACTACATATTTCATAGCAAACCCGAAGACTACTTTTATAACTACCCAGTTACGGAGTAGTGTTTAGTAATCCCAAAATAAGCTACTATGTATGTTGGGAACCGTGATGATCTCAAGTCTAAGGATTCTACATAAACAGTACTTGAGACCAACTGATGACACATAGAATCTCTGCAGTGTCTCATGGCGGGTCTATCCAACATATGTTCACCAACATGTCCATATTATTGATTTGTATCTCTATACCATGATCCGTGAGACATGATCATCAATGAATACATATGCTGGTCTTTAAATCATATTTGTTCCTCATATGACATACGATCAGGGATCATTTAGAAATAGCATCATTGTAACATTAAGAGTCTCATGAATAAGTCATATACTCATTTATCAAGAATAATAATGTCTATTTCAAGGAACAAAGCACTGAATCATAAACATAGTCTGTGATATATACAACATCCCAATGTTGCCTCTAGGGCATATCACTAACAGTCCAGACTCCTGACTGGCGATGAAACTGACCACGAGAATGAGGCTGACGAGGACAGAGAACAGGCCGGTTGATCGGCAAGACGACCCAGGCTCTAGTATTCCTCTCCCTATCACTGTCTTGAAGCCATGAATCCATCGGCACTGCCTTTCCTGATGAGATCCTCATCGACGCCTTGTCCATGATGCCACCAGAGGGTGTGGAAGATGAAATGATCACGTCCTGGTTATTTCAAATAATTAGAAAACCAAACTTGGTGTATTTAAATTTATTGAACAATCTAATTCTTCAAAGAATCACCATGTGACAATGTTGGACAATGTTAGAAAAACTTGGTAGGATGTTTAATTTTTCGGTGAGTACATGCTCCAAAACATATTGAATCATTAATTTATTCTAGAAAAAATTAGTACATTAAATCTCTCGTCATTTCTCCTTAAGTGTGCAAAACAGGAGCAAGGGAATAACTAATGTGGCTACTATGTCTGCGAATATACTCACTGCATTGTACACCAAATCAACAGTGACAAGGATCTGAAAGTACGTAAAAATCATTTATACATTATGTCCCGATTTCTTATTGACTTCATATACTTATATCTCAATTTTTTTCAAATGATAGATTATTTACATAAGGAAAAAACTATCCAACGAAGAATTTATAAAGGCTGTTCAAGAACAATTGATGGGATTTATCAATGAACAAATAATTGATCCCGCGAGAGAATTTCACTACGATGGAAGACCTATTGATCATCATCCCCATATATAAGATGTCTTAGGTTTTTTCGTAATATACAATAGAACATTAGAATTAACGAAGGATTGTAGTATATGTATGTATTTAGATGTGCATACATGTACTTATGTGTGTGAGTATATTTCGGTAATATAAGTATATATTTACGTGAGTGCATCTATTTAGGGAATATATATATGTGTAAAACATGTATTTATACATATATATATATATATGTATATATATATATGTATAAATACATATATTTCATATATACACATATTATATATACATATATTATGCATATATGTCACGCCCGGAAAATAGAACACTATATTCTCATTGTGAGTGCATAATTCCTTGTCCCAGGAGGCAAGGTACACAATACAAAGTTGATAAATATCAGAATAAACAAGCGGAAGCGTAGATAGAGTACTTTATTACATGGGCGACCAAAGGCCCAACACTGAAAGATAAACGAATAAAACACGGCAGCTACGACGGACCACCACAGGCACTTCGACGTCAGGCATGAGCTAGACACCAAAGTCTTCGACTTCAAAGTACTCCTCTACTGGAAGGGGGAAAAAGGAGCAAGGCTGAGTACAACCACCGTACTCAGCAAGCCATGCTGGGAAAAATGCAAATATAATGCTAGGGAGTACAACGGATTCATATATAAGGCTATTTTGCATAAAATCAGCATTTCAAAACATTTAAATATTTAAAGGCATTTTAAATCAACACGAACCTATCTCTAGTCAAATTATCATCAAGCCGCGCACCGACGCGATCTTGCCTTATCCTAGGCCAACAAGTACTAACTCCAGTTATTTTAGTTTTAAACAGAATCAAATTCTAACTTGGGTACATTGCTCAGCTTGCCCATAATCGAGGGCGCGACTATTCGAATAGATTAAACTCTGATCAGAGGTGTACATCTTTACCCACCAGACATGTCTTCCTCACGTGTTGCGACGTGCCACATGCCACCACGGCATACGGACGAAAGCCATGACATAACCTGCCGCCTAGTATTGCCCTAAGCGAAAAAGACCGACATAGACTTCCCCAGCCAGGCGCCCTGGGTCAAGCAGACAGTCTATGCCCCCGGGCGTACTGCCAGCGATGTCAACCCCACCAAGGGCTTCATTCATCCCTATCCATGTCTTTTTGCTCATGGCCGTCCTAGACGACAAGTTAAGCCTTACCCATTAGACAAGTGGTAGTACAGAATATGCCATGCAACAGAGGCCCGAAGACCGGTCCTTATGACGGCCGAGGTGCAACTAACAAAAACCAAGCACCCCGAGCCCAGCCGAAAACAAGTTTGGGGAAATTCTGAAGGGGAAACATCATTTCATGGCTAATCAGCCATTAACCAAAGTTACCATTAATTAAAAATTATTCACAAATCTAATTATTGGAAATAACCCTAATTGTTTCTATATTAGCAAGGCTAAGCATATTCCTAAAGTTTCTAGTAAGCACCACATATATAAAGTCCTTACTAGTTTTATTTTTCCTAGGGCTATCAAGGATCAAAATAATACAAATAATAAGGTCGTAACAAGGAAAATCGGTAAGGCTAAATAAAACGGTAATAATGGCGGGAATTTAATAAAGCGAAATGCAATAATTTAAATAAACATAATTTTGTAAACTGGGATAGCAATATGATCAAAATGACACGACTTGCCTTGCTCGCTACCAAAGTCTTCCGCGTCAACCTCGAGAAAGAGCGGCTCTTCTGGATCTGCAGCGTCGACCCGACATACGCAAAGGAAAAAGGCCAAAAGACAAAGACAAATAACAACCATATAAGATGCATGAACAAAACATAAAAATAGGTTCGTTACTGTTTAAGGAAAAATTAGCAATTTGAACGGGTTGATTCCGAGTTCAAATAGTCCAGATATGACAATTTGAATTTTAAGTGTTGCTTGAATGGCATATTACGAATTTGCTAATTAATATATTTTTTTTACAGACAGAGAGACAGAGAGAGGGAGACAGTGAGGAGGGAGAAGGAGACAGAGAAGAAGCTGTAGGCAGGGAGAGAGATGGCAGTAAGGGCAGCGGCATGGCTCACCAGAGTTGCGGGAACGGCGAGGGGACGTCGACGACGAGTTTGGCGGCGAGGAACAGTGGCGGCGCTGTTGCGACGGCGACTGCGCAAGAGAACAGCGTCGCAACGGCTCGGGAGAGCGGGAGAGGAGGGTGGCGGCGTGTGTTGAGGAAGGAGGAGGCTGAGGGCTTCCTCTTATAGGCCGGAGGGAAGGGAGACGGGTGCCGGGGAGAGGAGGAGACAGAGAGTTCGCCGGAGAAGGAGAAACGGCCGGAGTTCAATGGGGATTAAATCTGGCGAAATAAGGACGAATTGGAAGGGGAAAAGTTGGGGGAATTGATGAGGAGGAGGTGAGGAATTCATTTTCGCAGTTATTTCGGAGGGGAATCGATCAGGGAGGGAGATCAAACGGTGGCTTGCTGCACCTCTAAGTTCACTGGAGAGAGAGTCGGTCTGGAGGTTGAAGATGACCAGTAGCTGGGCTAGCTGGGCCACGCGGGGGAGGCAAAATGGACTTTGGTTCATGGGAGGGAAGCAGCTGGGCCGGCTGAGGAGGGAGTGGCCCAAGGGGAGGCGGCATGGGCCAGGAGGGGGGAGGGCGGCTTGGGCCGAGGGGAGGGAAGGGGGGGGCGGCCTGGNCGGCTTGGGCCGGGCCTAGAGAGGGAGAGGGGGAGATGGGCCGGCGGCCCAAGAGGAAGGAGAGGGTTTTTTTTTATGTTTTTCATTTTAATTAACTCTGAAATTGGTTATTGTTGCATTAAAATTATTTCTTGTGCTCTAAAAATTCTCGTAAAAATTGAGGGCTCCCTTTAGACCAAGGAGAATTTAAGAAAAATTCTCCGGGCAACATTCGAATTTTTCTTGAACGTATTTTAGTGTTTTGCCATTTTCTTTTCGAATTTTAATTATTTCTATTATTCCTTTTAGAAAATGATTTTTAACTCGGGATGAATTTATCAGGACATGACAAATCCACCCCCCTTACAGGAATCTCGTCCCCGAGATTCAGAAGGGCTAGCAAGAAGGTAGGTATTGGGGATCTTCACTTCTTCATTCGGCTTCTTGTGTTACATCTTCTTTAGCCGACTTGTCCAGCAAAATATCCTGACTTGAATTGCTTGTCTTGATCACCTGTCGCAGATGGAATCTTCTCTTCACCTGACTTGTCTCTAGTTGCACCTTTAGCTGACTTAGACTGGCTTGCGGTACTTGAAGGTGGGGCTTCAGTTCCAAAACTTCTCAGAATCCATAACCTTGGTGTCACCATTTTGTCATTGTTCTTGACACCAACTTCACTATGCTTGACACCAACCTCTTGTCATGCATCGATTTCAGCTTGTCATCGCTAGTATACCATGCTTGTCATCATCGTTAGTATACCATGTTGTTCACTTACTTCTAACTTGTCACCGACTGCTTCAGACTATGGTACCATGCTTGTCATCTTGCTTGCTCGCAAATTCTTCTACCATAACGACAAGGTGACAATTGCCAAGTTGATTGCTATCGGGAATCTTCCTTGAATGCTGGTTTGGGTCCTTTATCAAACACCTTTCTGACTACTTGTGTTCTTGGTAGTAACATCTTTTCTGATTTTTTTTATCAATCACCTTTCGACCTATCTCCACCTGGTACTCTTCACTATGGGTTGTGGATGCTTCTGATGACGATGAGTTCCTTTGGTCTGCTATCTTTCAGAGAAACCTTGAAGTGGTTCGTCAAAAGCTATATTGACTGTCGTTGCCTTGAGATGCGAGTACCTGCATAGGGTTCCACCAGGCTTGAGGTTGCACCGGACTGTGGTTCTAATTTTTTTGACAAGTGTTGTTGTAGTACTGCAATAAGCGATTTGTTTCGGTTGATCACGTGCTGCACCACTGCCATGTAGTCTTCGCCACGTAATTCATTCGCTTAGGAGCTTGAGGCACTCATGTCATAGCTTCTGATCTTCTTGCCTTTTTCGTTATCAGCCATTTGCTGCAGGGTTTGGAGAGGGAGAGAGGGAAAGCAGAGGGACGGATAGATCAGAACTAAGGACAGGACCTTAACAGATCTAACTTTTTTTACTGATATGATGTTGGTTACACTTATACTGCAAGTTGATTAAGCAAACAACCTAGCATGGTTACATCACAACCCGCTAATGTAAACCACGCGCTACAAACACAAGCAAGAGAAACACACGCCTAGAAGAAAACAACAGAACTCTTGGTGGCTTAGGTTCGGCTAGAGGGTTCTTCGGAGTCAGAACCCTGCCTTCTGCCAGGGCCTTGCGGATGAAGGACGACCTGGTGGTGCTCTTGCGGGCGGTGATCTTCAGGCTACGGCAGACACGACGGGGCTTGGGAGAGGCGGCCTGGCCATGGGCGAGCTTGAGCTGGCGCATCACCTCCTCCAGGGCGTCAAGCTCCTTCTTAAGACTCAGGTTCTCCTGGCGCAGACTCAGGATCTTCAGGTTGTTCTCCACCAACCCGCGCTTCAAGAGCTTGTGGAAGTCGACGCGAGCGGTGTCGTAGGCCTCCACCATCCGTGCGAGGTGACGAAGGGTGGTGTCGTCCTCCAAGCGAGTCCCCCTAAAGCTTGCGTAGTCGTTCGGGTCCATGCGGCGAGGGTGGTAGCAGTACGGGGTGTGCGGCAGCTCGTCGTGGTATGTCATCCCCAGCATGCCGATGAAGAGAAGTGCCGCGTTCTAGCAGGCTTCCACGAACGTGTCTCCTCCAGCTGAGGCAGTCATCGACGAGCGGTTGGGATGGCTGGAAAGAAGGGTGGCCGTGACCTCCCATTCTGCCCGGGGAGCGTCATCGTTGCTGGTAGTAGGAAGCTTCACTCCCCTGTATTCCACCTCGTTGGAGTAGCCGAGATCAAGGCAAAGGTGACGCAGCTCCAGAACGAAACCCACTTGTCCATATCCATGACGGGTCAGGGTGAGGGCCATCTACAAAATTTTTGAAAACGAACATTAGTGGGAAATTTTAAAAGAGTAAGTAGGTAAAGACAGAATACAAGTTTTTGTAAATAGGGACGAATTTAGGTAAAATATCTCCTAGGGTTTGTCTCGCTCGTCCTAAGGTCAAAGGAGGCTCTAATACCAACTTGTCACGCCCGAAAAATAGAACACTATATTCCGATTGTGAGTGCTTAATTCCTTGTCGCAGGAGGCAAGGTACACATTACACAGTTGATAAATATCAGAATAAACAAGCGGAAGCGTAGATAGAGTACTTTATTACATGGGCGACCAAAGGCCCAACACTGAAAGATAAACGAATAAAAGACGGCAGCTACAACAGACCACCACAGGCACTTCGACGTCAGGCACGAGCTAGACACCAAAGTCTTCGACTTCAAAGTACTCCACTGCTGGAAGGGGGAAAAAGGAGCAAGGCTGAGTACAACCACCGTACTCAGCAAGCCATGCCGGGAAAAATGCAAATATAATGCTAGGGAGTACAAAGGATTCATATATAAGGCTATTTTGCATAAAATCAGCATTTCAAAACATTAAAATATTTAAAGGCATTTTAAATCAACACGAACCTATCTCTAGTCAAATTATCATCAAGCCGCGCACCGACGCGATCTTGCCTTATACTAGGCCAACAAGTACTAACTCTAGTTATTTTAGTTTTAAACAGAATCAAATTCTAACTTGGGTACATTGCTCAGCTTGCCCATAACCGAGGGCGCAGGTATTCGAATAGATTAGACTCTAATCAGAGGTGTACAACCTTACTCACCAGACATGTCTTCCTCACGTGTTGCGACGTGCCACATGCCACCACGGCATACGGACGAAAGCCATGACATAACCTGCCGCCTAGTATTGCCCTAAGCGAAAAAGACCGACATAGACTTCCCCCGCCAGGCGCCCTGGGTCGAGCAGACAGTCTATGCCCCCGGGCGTACTGCCAGAGACGTCAACCCCACCAAGGGCTTCATTCATCCCTATCCGTGTCTTTTTGCTCATGGCCGTCCTAGACGACAAGTTAAGCCTTACCCATTAGACAAGTGGTAGTACGGAATATGCCATGCAACAGAGGCCCGAAGACCGGTCCTTATGACGGCCGAGGTGCGACTGACAAAAACCAAGCACCCCGAGCCGAGCCGAAAACAAGTTTGGGGAAATTTTGAAGGGGAAACATCATTTCATGGCTAATCAGCCATTAACGAAAGTTACCATTAATTAAAAATTATTCACAAATCTAATTATTGGAAATAACCCTAATTGTTTCTATATAAGCAAGGCTAAGCATATTCCTAAAGTTTCTAGTAAGCACCACATATATAAAGTCCTTACTAGTTTTATTTTTCCTAGGGCTATCAAGGATCAAAATAATACAAATAATAAGGTCGTAACAAGGAAAATCGGTAAGGCTAAATAAAACGATAATAATGGCGGGAATTTAATAAAGCGAAATGCAATAATTTAAATAAACATAATTTTGTAAACTGGGATAGCAATATGATCAAAATGACACGACTTGCCTTGCTCACTACCAAAGTCTTCCGCGTCAACCTCGAGAATGAGCGGCTCTTCCGGATCTGCAGCGTCGACCCAACATACGCAAAGGAAAAAGGCCAAAAGACAAATAACAACCATATAAGATGCATGAACAAAGCATAAAAATAGGTTCGTTACTGTTTAAGAAAAAATTAGCAATTTGAACGGGTCGATTCCGAGTTCAAATAATCCAGATATGACAATTTGAATTTTAAGTGTTGCTTGAATGGCATATTACGAATTTGCTAATTAATATATTTTTTTTTACAGACAGAGAGACAGAGAGGGAGAGAGGGAGACAGTGAGGAGGGAGAAGAAGACAGAGAAGAAGCAGTAGACAGGGAGAGAGATGGCAGTGAGGGCGGTGGCAAGGCTCACCGGAGTTGCGGGAACGGCGAGGGGACGTCGACGACGAGTTTGGCGGCGAGGAACAGTGGCGGCGGAGTTGCGACGGCGACTGCGCAAGAGAACAGCGTCGTGACGGCTCGGGAGAGCGGGAGGGGAGGGTGGCGGCGTGTGGGGAGGAAGGAGGAGGCTGAGGGCTTCCTCTTATAGGCCGGAGGGAAGGGAGACGGGCGCCGGGGAGAGGAGGAGACAGAGAGTTCGCCGGAGAAGGAGAAACGGCCGGAGTTCAATGGGGATTAAATCCGGCGAAATAAGGACGAATTGGAAGGGGAAAAGTTGGGGGAATTGATGAGGAGGAGGTGAGGAATCCATTTTCGCAGTTATTTCGGAGAGGAATCGATCAGGGAGGGAGATCAAACGGTGGCTTGCTGCACCTCTACGTTCACTGGAGAGAGAGTCGGTCTGGAGGTTGAAGATGACCAGTCTGGGCCACGCGGGGGAGGCAAAATGGACTTCGGTTCGCGCGAGGGAAGCAGCTGGGCCGGCTGAGGAGGGAGTGGCCCAAGGGGAGGCGGCATGGGCCAGGAGGGGGGAGGGCGGCTTGGGCCGAGGGGAGGGAAGGGGGGGGCGGCCTGGGCCGAGAGAGGAGGGGAAGCGGCTTGGGCCGGGCCGAGAGAGTGAGAGGGGGAGATGGGCCGACGATCCAAGAGGAAGGAGAGGGTTTTTTTTATGTTTTTCATTTTAATTAACTCTGAAATTGGTTATTGTTGCATTAAAATTATTTCTTGTGCTCTAAAAATTCTCGTAAAAATTGAGGGCTCCTTTTAGACCAACGAGAATTTTAAAAAAATTCTCTGGGCAACATTCGAATTTTTCTTGAACATATTTTAGTGTTTTGCTATTTTCTTTTTGAATTTTAATTATTTCTATTATTCCTTTTAGAAAATGATTTTTAACTCGGGATGAATTTATCAGGACATGACAATATATATGTATTTATACATATATATGTATAATATATAAACAAGCAGCTGGCAGAACCAACAATTTTTTTTTAAAAAATATATCTTTACTCTTGGTTGGTAACACCAACGGGACTAAAGATGGTTGTGCTGGCCACGTGACGCTACCATATTTAGTCCCGGTTGGTGTTACCAACTGAGACTAAAGATGGCCCTTTAGTCTCGGTTATTTTACCCGGGACTAAAGATGGACATCTTTAGTTCCGGATTCGTGGTCCCGGTTGTATAACCGGGACTAAAGGGTATTACGAACCAGGGTTAAAAATCTTTTCTCCACCAGTGCCTTTGTCTGCTGCAGCGACCTCGATGAAAAGCTGCAATTGAACAAGTACTTGGCCGGAGCTGCGTGGTGGGATCACACCCATGGCCACAAAATTGTTACAGGATTGCATTATCAACAAGGGCACTGGAGGATACCTACGAAAGTTTTGAGGGCTCAGAGCTGCTCCTTTTAACTCTGAATTGCACGTTTCTAGAGAAGTATTCATGCACCATGAATGGATGCTTAATTATGCGTTTAAGCTCGTTTTTGTGAGAGCACACGAACCTTTGAACCTTTGAAGTTGGATCCAAAGGAAATGCTTCGGTTAGGATATTATGTCATTTTCATCTACCTAATGTTGCTTTCCTTCATTCCTGTCCCTTTATCTATGTGCACTAATTTTCGTGAGTGTTTTGGTAGTATCATAAAGTACTACTATGCAAATCTAATTTGTTGAAACACATACTTAAAACATTTGCTGCAGTTTTTCTCTGTTATAGACTAATTGTATAGGCAACAAAATTTGTTGGCTCTGTGATATACATCACAATTTCATCAAAACTTGTAAATTCTCACTCTCCTCTATTTGGGAAACTATGACAAGAAGTTCATCACCTTTGTGAAGAACTTGGAGTACTCATGTTTGATCCTACAATCGACTGCAAAAGACTCTGTAGCCACTCCATTCTGACTCCACTCCACAGCTGGCGGCTGTGCATCGGTGGCTGTCCTATCACCAACATCCGGCCGTGCCGCCCTCCAACTTTCCACATCGCCTCCTGCACAGCTTCCTCGGCGATCTTTTGGAACCGTCAGCACTCCCGGTTGGTCCTCTTGACCTCGGTGCCGGCTGAGGCCTTATTTCCATTGTCCTCAGACTTAGCTGATGTAATTTTTCCCAGTGACGCGTGTCTCGTCGGACTTGTAGAGGAGGAGGCCGAGCACATAGGCCGCTGCCTTTTGGCCTGCGGTGGCGGCCTTGCCAAGGAAGATGAGGCCCTGACCCATGTCCTGTTGTGTGAAGACGAGCATGACACCGAAGATGAAGCATGCATCGGGATTGTCAGCGCCGATGAGGTGGTTTACGATGGCAAGGTAACGCTCGTTCTATAGCCACTTCATCTTCTCTAGCCTCTCCAACGGCACACACCTCCCAATGTCACGCTCATTGGTCGCCGTGTGCATGGCCTTGCAGCTGCAGTATGCATACATCACATAAAGACATATAAAAGTCAATATACAAATATTTTATATACATACACTAGTGGAGAAGGGGTTTTTAACCCCGGTGCATAACCCCCTGTAGTCCCGGTTATGCAACCAGGACTACGAATCCGGGACTAAAGATACCCATCTTTAGTCCCGGGTGAAATAACCGGGACTAAAGATCCATCATTAGTCCCGGTTGGTAACACCAACCAGGACTAAAGATGGCTGCGCCATGTAGCTGCCTCAGCCATCTTTAGTCCCGGTTGGTGTTATGTCACGCCCGGAAATTCAGTACCAGAATTTCCGAAACTGAATGTGTATTAATTTCCCTGTCCAGGACCAGCCAGGGTACACAGACGACAATGTTGACATACAGATCCACGTCTTACAAACACAGTAAAAGACTTACAGAAATGTAGCGGAAAGACAAAAAGTCAAACTAAACTAGAACGGGACTCTTGCAGTGGGCTGGCACCACTCCACAGACATCCTCAACAGCGGACGAAGCCTACTCCTCTGAGAAACCTCCATTAGACGCATACTCCTCTTCTGGTGTGGGGAAAAATTAAGCAAGGCTGAGTACTACCCATGGTACTCAACAAGTCATGCCGGTAAAGGAGGCATGATGCAAGATATTCCAAAGGAAGGCAGGGGTTTATTTGCATAAAGTAAGCATTTAAAAATAGTAGTTGAAAGGAGTAATAAAACGTTGAATTAATTGAACAATATTAACCATCACTGTCCAACGCTACACCACGTTGCTGCAGGCCCAAACCATCCACCTGAACTAAACCAGTTCCAATAATTCTCATTATTATGAAAGTGAGACTAATCACGGTGAATCTGGTTGATCACCCATAACCGTGGGCACGACTATTCGAATAGTTCTACTCTGATCAGAGGTGTACATCTGTACCCACAAGACACAGCCTCAACATCATGTCAACCATGCGTTGCGATACTGGAAAGTACCCGAATAGAGAATGTGACAGGACCCTTCGCATAACCCCCTTTAACCAATCGTACCACACCACAGGTTTCGCCCCCGCTCCCTATATCCAGCAACGGGCAGCCCCCGCTCGTGCCACGGTGAATCCGGTAGCCGATCAATGGGTAAATCCCCCGCCGACCCAACTCCATCACACCCACCCAAGCCTGGGTACGTCAGCTAGAGACAGGCTACACTACAAGCCCAGCTGTTGCCCACGGTGGCTTGTGGTACGCACGGTAATTCTTCTAGGGTTTCCCGCGAACCGGTCCTTAATTGCCATGGGTGCTTGCATCAAAACCATGCACCCACAGCCCACCATTAACATATTTTAATTAAATATTATTACCATGGTGGCTCCTACACCAAAGTGTCACCATAGGGACTACATTAATTAATTATTTAGCGTGATCCCCTTTAGTGAGCTAAGTTAGCTAAGCATGGCTAAGCACTCCTAAAATCAGCGAACAATGAATTAATTACCCAAGCTATCAAAGGTGCACGATAATCAATATAATTAGCTGAGTACAATAGGTAATAACCCACATGAAAAGACATTGCGAAATAGTGCAGTGTTTACGGAAAAAATAAGACATTTGTAAATATAGGTACAATATGAGCAATGTGAAGCATAGCTTGCCTTGCTCCTGAGCTGAAGCTACCTCTGCGACGATCTCGAAATAAACGGGCGCGTCGGAGGTATCGGAATCTACGCGACAAACAAAGCAAACAACAATACATGCTATAAGTCTACTGAAACAAAGCACAAAAGTATTTTTAATGGATTCTCTGCATTTTTGTGAATTTAATGAAATTTGAATGGACTTAAACAGAGGTCGGATGAATTAGTTATGAATTTTTGAAGTTATCTGTGTTTTTACTATAGAAAGAAAAACCTTAATCGAATTATTGCACAATTAATCCCAGGGCTAGCGTCATCAAGGGGCGGCGGCCGGTCCACCGTGGATTAAGTCCACGGGACCCCGACGGCGGCGGTGCACCACGTGGCGCACACGTGGCGCCGACGCGGCAGCCACGGGCCAACCACGTGGGCGGCCACGCGGGACGGAGGGGAACGGCCGAGATCGGCCCCAAGTGGCCGATCTAACGGCCCAGGGTGCACGGGCGGCGGGCGGCCAGGGCGGCATGGCCCTGAGCTCGGCCGACTCGGCCATGGCGCGCGGCGACCGGCGGCGCGACCGATGGCCGGAGGCGGCGGCGCAACAGCGGCGGAGAGCGGCGCTCGTGGGCGTGTGCATGGGAAGGGGCGGCGCGGCCGGGAGAGGAAAGAGAGAGGGAAAAAAACGGGAGCTGCTCACTGAGCTCCACCGGAGGCGAAGAAGAGAGGAGGGCGGCGGTGCTCCGGCGCGGATCCGGAGGCGTCAAGGCACGGCCGAGGAGCGGAGGTGGATGGCGAGCGCGGCGACGGGGTCGGCGCGGCTCGGGGACGACGCGAGCGGTGGGGAGCGGCGGTCGGATAGGAGGAAAGCGGCGGCGCTAGGGCTCAACGGCGCAGCGGCGGTCCCGGGCACTAGAGCGAGCAGTGAAAAGGGGAAAAAGAGAGAGAAGGACGCGGGGAGCGTTTATATGGGAGCGGGGAGGAGAGATCATGGCCGAACGCCCGCGGATTTTTCGCCGGAGTGGGGAGAGGAGAGAGGGAACGGCCGAGATTCGAAATCGAATCCTGCTCCTCTCGGATGCGGCGCGAGCGGGAGAAAAAGGGGCGGCGGTTGCGGGCGGAGTGGGCGCACGCGCGCGAAAGAGGCGAGACGGAGTGGGGCGTGCGGGCGCGAGCGGGAGAGGTGGCACGGCCGTTGCGGGCGGTGGCACGAGGTCGGGGACGACCCCGACAGGTGGGGCCCACCTGTCGGTGGCCTGGGATAGGAGGAGGGAGCGAGAGTGGACTTTGGCGGCGGACGGGAGAGAGGGACCGGGGCGGCTTGACCGGCCCAGCGGAAGGAGGGGAAAGAGGCGCGCGGCGCTAGCGGGCCTCGGCCTGCGGCCGGCTCGCGAGGGAGGAGGAGACGCGCGCGCGCGGCGGCTGGGCGGACTAGGCCGACGGCCCAAAAGGAAGAAGATGAGGAAAAAGAAAAAGAAAAAGAAAGGAAATTTCCTGGGATTAATTTAAATCTGAATTTGATTTTAATTGGTTTAAAATTATTTCTAGGGCTATGAAAATTCCACTAAAAATCCTGTTAATGTATTTTGACTTGGGGAACTCAAGAAAAATTCCACCCTGCCATTTCCACTTCTTTAATGCATTAATTAATTGGATTTTTCTCCAGATTAATTACACAATTTCTCAGATAAATTATTAAACTTGATTTTTACGATTTGGGGAAACTTTGGGGTGTGACAAACCTACCCCCCTTAAACGGAATCTCGACCCCGAGATTCGGAGGTGCTGGCGAAGAGGTGCGGATGGGCGGCCTTCAATTCATCTTCTCTTTCCCATGTAGCTTCTTCCTCGGAGTGATGGCTCCACTGCACTCTGCAGAACCTAGTAACCTTTTTTTTGGTTCTCCTCTCGCTGATTTCGAGAATAGGGATCGGCTTCTCCACATAAGTCAAGTCCTCTTGAATCTCAATTTGATCGGGACTGGGCTGTTCTTCCGGTACTCTCAAACATTTCTTCAATTGCGAGGCATGAAACACATCGTGAATACCAGCCATGTTGGGTGGAAGCTCAAGTTGGTAGGCAACTTCTCCTCGACGTTCGCGGATCCTGTATGGTCCCACAAAGCGTGGTGCCAATTTGCCTTTAGTTTGGAAATGGTGTACTCCCCAAAGCGGTGTGACGCGAAGGTACACATAGTCCCCTGCTTTGAAAACTAACTCCCTTCGACGATTGTCGGCATAGCTTTTCTGTCGAGACTACGCGATTCTCAACCTTTCTCTGACGGTTCTGACCTTTTCTTCTGCGTCGCTCAAGACTTCAGTCCCAAACAGTTGTCGCTCTCCAGTCTGATCCCAAAAGAGCGGGGTGCGGCACTTCCTGCCATACAACGCCTCAAAAGGTGTCATCTGCAAACTGGCTTGGTAGCTGTTGTTGTAGGAGAACTCGGCATATGGCAAACTCTTGTCCCATGCTCCTCCAAAATCGAGCGCACAGGCTCTCAGCATATCCTCCAATATCTGATTCACTCGCTCGGTCTGACCATCGGTCTGTGGATGGTAAGCCGTCCTAAAATTCAAATGGGTTCCCAATTCTTCTTGTAACTTCTACCAGAACTTTGAGATGAACTGGCTTCCTCGATCCGATACGATCTTCTTAGGCACTCCGTGCAAACACATGATTCTTGCGAGGTAGAGTTCCGCTAACCTCTTTCCGGAGTAGGTAGTGTGCACAGGAATGAAATGAGCCACTTTCGTGAGTCGATCCACGATGACCCAAATAGAATCATGTCCGGACGACGTTCTTGGCAAACCGGTGATGAAATCCATTCCAATTTCCTCCCATTTCCATTCCGGAATTTGGAGAGGCTGTAACAATCCTGCAGGCCTTTGATGTTCTGCCTTGACTCGCTGACACACATCACAGAGTGCGACGAATTCAGCTATTTCTCTTCTCATGCTAACCCACCAAAATTTTTCTTTAAGATCCTGGTACATCTTGGTACTCCCAGGGTGAATTGAATAATGAGTTTGATGGGCTTCCGTGAGTATTAACTCTTTTAACTCTTTGTCTTCCGGGACGCACAGTCTTTCTCCCATCCATATTGTGCCATGCTCGTCTTCGGAGAAATCTCAGGCCTTTCCAACCCTCATGTTCTTCTTGAGCTCTGCTATCTCCGAATCTTTAGCTTGAGCTGCTCAGACTCGCTCCACGAGCGTTGGTCATGCTTCTAAAGCGGATGCGAACCCATGTTCAACAATACCAAGGTTCAGCCGTTCAAAGTCTTGTTGCAACTGGCTGCTCATCTCTTCCATACTGGTGGAGTTACAGTAGCTCTTCCGGCTTAAAGCATCTGCCACTACATTCGCTTTTCCGGGATGGTAGTGGATTCCCAGATCATAGTCTTTAATCAATTCCAGCCATCTTCGCTGACGGAGATTTAAGTCCGGTTGGGTGAAGAAATACTTCAAACTCTTGTGATCCGTATACACCTCGCAACGGTTCCCAATAAGGTAATGCCTCCAGATCTTTAGGGCATGTACCACTGCTGCTAATTCCAGATCATGAGTGGGGTAATTATTCTCATGTGGACGCAACTGCCGTGAGGCATACGCGACCACTTTGCCTTCCTGCATTAGAACACATCCCAGCCCTTGGCGAGACGCGTCGCAATAAACCTGGAAATCTTTCGTCTGGTCTGGTAGAATTAAAACTGGTGCCGTTACCAACTTCTTCTTAAGTTCCTCAAAACTTTTGTTGCATTCTGCGGACCACTTGAATTTCTCATCCTTTTTCAGCAACTGTGTCATTGTGTTGACGCCAAATCCGTACCGCCGATGTGGATTCGGCGCGTGGACACACGAAAGCCTAGGAGATCTGCTTAGCTCCAGTGCAGGTCCTAAAATTGATGAAGCACGGGTGTGCCAGTCAGTTTGATCCTGCCACTGACAAGATATGCAAAACAGCAGAACAGAAGGTCTATCGGCCGATAGGCCAATAAGGCAAAAACGTATCGGCCGATAGGCCAATAGCCAAAACAACCGATCAGCCGATGGGCCGATGGCATAGTCTAGATAGCATGATGATATAGCAATGTGATATAGCATAATCCAAATATAAAATAAACATTGATCTGAAGATTAAAGCACACATCGGCCAAAGGTCCGATGGCATAAACTCTCAATAAGCAGATAAACAATAAATTCTTTGTCGTCATCGGCCAGATCCAATCTATATGTAAAACTCTTGGGCCAATGCAACGTCCAGATAACTCATCGGCTGAAACCCCGATGAAACCCTTATTGGCAGTCAACAAGCAGGCTACAGATTACGGTTCTAATCACGACTTAGTAGGTCAAACCGAACTGATGCAGCACTAAGTATGGAAAGAAACGCAAGACCTAGACAATCAAGCCCTTGACTGATTTTTCGGGGTGGTGGATACCTTAGCCAATCTAATCTAGCAAGGCGATTTAGTCGATATCGGCATAAACCCTAAAGCGAATCTCGGTCGATAAGACTAAATCGAGAAGCCGAACCAGATTGACTAAGATATATGATAGTAGGTGCTTACGTTGTTGAGATCAGAACGTCGAAGCCCTAGCCCCGACAACGCAGGCAGCCATAACAAGACTTACCCCTCGCGAGAAGGGCATGAACTCGCCGAAGAAGACGAAAATAAAAAGGTTGGCGATGCGCCGAAGTTGTATTGATCGTGTGATAATTTATATGAACCTTGGGCTTACATATTTATACCCATAAACTAACAAAGATCCTAACAGATTAGGACTCAAACTTTCCTAAAGATAAAAGGAAAAAGATAAAGTCCTTGCCGGACACTAACACACTTTCCTAAAGATAAAACAGAAAACTAACAAACTCTTCCTAATTAAGAGATACAAGCCGCATCCTCCTCAAACTCGGTCTTCTCTGGATAAGATCTTCCCGAATCTAACAAGAATCCGACTGCTATTGGTGGTTGGTTTGAGATAACCCCCATTGGCCAATGTAGAACTCTAGGCCGATACTAGCTTTGAGCCGATATAGATCCTGGGCCGATGAGGACTTCGGGGCTTACCAAATTCTGGTGTTAACACATTGACTTGGCAATTTTGGAGAAGTTCTCAATGAACCAACGGTAATAACCCGCGAGTCCTAGAAAACTCCTGATTTGTGAAACCGTGCGCGAAGGCTTCCACTTGGTAACTGACTCCACATTTGACGGGTCCACTGCCACTCCTTGAGTTGTGATGATGTGGCCTAGGAACTGTACCTCCTTGAGCCAAAAGTCGCACTTGCTAAACTTGGCATACAACTGATGCTCCTTCAATTTCTCGAGCGCTAAGCGAAGATGCTGCTCGTGTTCCTCCTTAGACTTGGAGTAGATGAGTATGTCATCGATGAAGACCACAACAAACTTGTCCAAGAATTCCATAAACACCTTGTTCAACAGGTTCATGAAGAACGCTGGTGCGTTAGTGAGTCCAAAGGACATAACTGTGCACTCGAACAGTCCATACCGAGTGACAAAGGCAGTCTTCAGGATGTCCTCTTCTCGGATCCTCAACTGATGGTAGCCTGATCGCAGGTCTATCTTGGAGAACACTGTTGCTCCTTTCAGTTGATCGAACAAATCATCAATCCTGGGCAACAGGTATTTGTTCTTGATAGTGACATCATTAAGTGCGCGGTAATCGACGCACATCCTCTTGGTCTTGTCCTTCTTCTCCACAAAAATTACTGGAGCACCCCAAGGTGACGTGCTCGGGCGAATGTATCCCTTCTGTAACTGCTCGTCAACTTGCTTCTTGACTTCTGCCAACTCGTTGGCTCCCATTCTGTAAGGTCTCTTGTGTATCGAAGCGGTTCCCGGTACTAGGTCGATCCGAAATTCGATCTCTCTTTTAGGTGGCATCATCGTCAGATCGTCCGGAAAGACTTCAAGATACTCTTTTACAATTGGGATGTCCTCCAACTTCTTAGGGGTTTTCTCCACCTTGGAGTCTGATTCCTCGGTGGCGGTTTGATTCAAGCTCACTACAGTCTTCTGTGGTGCGGGAGATTTAAAAGTGATCTTTTCTCCCTGATCGTTGATCAACGTGATGGTGCGACTTGCGCAGTCGATCACTCCCTTGTGCCTCGTCAGCCAATCCATCCCAAGAATGACATCTAAGTCTTTTACTTCAAGAAGGATAAGGTTGGCTAGAAATTGTGACCTTTGGATCTCTATGGTCACTGAGGGGCAGTAGTGGGCGGTGTTCATGTTGTTACCATGGGTATGAACCCGCATAGGTACCTTAAGTTCCACTACTGATAACCCATGTGCCCCAGCAAAATGCTTGGAAATAAAGGAGTGTGTTGCACCAGAATCAAACAATACTGTAGTAGGAGTGGAGTTGACGGGAAACGTACCCAGTACGACGTCTGGTGCTACCTGGGCTTCCTCGGCCGAGGCATGATTGACTCGTGCTTGCACAAACTGGGACCTGGCGCGCTTGGGTTTCGGGCACTTATCGGCGAAATGTCCAGGCTTGCCGCAGTTGAAGCACGTCCCTGGTTTTCCTCCAGGATCTCTCCTGGGTTGAGCCGGCTGAGTCGGCGGTGCAGGTGCCATTGGAGGGTGCGGAGCTGGGTTGCGATGGTGCTGTCCACCACTATTGTTAGGGCCACTGCTGCTGCTGGAGTGGAAGTTCCCAGAGTTGTATGGCCGGCGCTGGCGGACGATCATGGTGGAAGGTCCACCCTGCTGTCCGGGCACGAAACGTGGCCTCTGACTATTGCCCTGGTGTGCCTTGAATTGGGCCGCTTTCCTCTTGCGGTCCATCTTGTTGCGCTGGTCTTCTTGACGAATGGCCTTGTCAACGAGCTTCTCGAAGTTGGCATAGTCTCCCGAGATCAGCTGATTGGTTAACTCGTCATCCAGGCCTGACAGGAACTTGTCCTGTCGCTCGGCATCTGTGCGCACGTCTTCTGGGGCATAGCGTGCGAGCCGGTTGAACTCATGCAAGTATTCCGTCACGGTCTTGTTGCCCTGGTGGAGCGCACGGAATTCCCTTTTCTTTTGCGCAACTATCCCGTCGGGAACCTGCGCTTTCCTGAAGCTGCGACAGAATTCTGCCCATGTAACTTCCGTTCTGGCTGGGCGGGTGACCAAGTAATTGTCCCACCAAGCAGAAGCGGGACCATGCAGTTGGTGTGTGGCGAAAGCGACTTTCTCCTGGTCGTTGCACTGCAGGAGATCCAGTTTCTTCTCGATGGCATGGAGCTAATCGTTGGCCTCCATGGGGTTGGTGGTGCTTGAGAAGGTGGGTGGTCGCACGCAGAGAAACTCTGGCAGCTTCGACTGGGGTGGTGGAGGAGGAGCATTCTGCTGGTGGTGCTACCGTTGCATGTGATGCATCATCTGCTGGTGCTGCTGCTGCATCTGCTGCATCATGGCAGTCATCATTTGGGTCTGAGCTGCCAACACTTGCGCGTCGTCGGGTTTTCCGGTGGTGGTGGTGGTGGTGCATTGCCGGTGGAACTGTTGACATGAGCCCCTCCTGCGGGCTCCTCGTTGCCGCTGGTGTTGCCGCTGGTTCTGGTGTTCACCATCTGGAGTAGGCCGAACCAGAGTAGAAAAGAAGAAAAACAGACTGCTTAAGAACTAAACTTTATTTCATTAAAATTAACTGCAATTGTTCTGATCTGAATTAAAAACACTGAAAAGATCAAGCAATATCCTTAGTGGGGCAGCCATACCAACACATGACATGGACCACCGACTAACCCACAAACAAACAGACCTAACACACAGAAACTAGCAGGAAAACAAACTAAGCAAAACGGTAAAAGCTAAGGGTGACGGCTCTAAAACTCCGAGTGGCTCCTACGGTCGGTGGAGTCGAAGTCGCTCTCCTGGTCGTCGCCCTCATCCTCTGAGCGGCTCCTAGAGTCCAAAATGTAAGTGTCGCCGCTGGTAGGCTCGGAGCTGCTGCCACTACCGTTGCTGCCACTGGGAGTAGCAGACAACCAACCTCCGCTGCCACTGCCACCCTGGTAGGCCGAGGCTGGAGCGAAAGTAAGGAAGAGTAACGAGGATGGAGCGGGAGCTGCTGTTGGCGTCGGTACTGGTGACAGCGGTGGAGCTGGAGTGGCTGCTGGCGGTGGGTGCCTGGGTGCCAGCTGGATGCGGAAGGGAGCGGTGGTAGTCTTCCTGGCGGTCGTGCGGATCCGCGATCCACCGGGTGCTAGCAGTCCCCTCAAGGTGGCGTTCTCCCTCTTGAGGCGTGCCACCTCGTCCTGCAGGTCCACGATCTGTCCCAGCTTCTGGTCATTTAGGGCCTTCGCAGCCCTGTGGAGGTTGGTGTGCATCTTGTCCAGACCCTTCATCACCGTACTCATGTGGCCGAAGGTGGTGTCATTCTCCTCCGCGGCTGACTGGTAGGTGCTGCTGTTGGAAGAACTGCCGCAGCGAGGGTGGTAGCGATATGCTGAGCTATGGAGAGCGTGGTTGTGCAGCTCTCGTATCCTAGCCATTATTAGGTAGGCCGCCTCTTGACAGGCGTGCTTATCAGATCCTCCTGAAGCGGTGACCACCATGTTGGGAAGACTGGTGCCCACGAAGCCATGTACCTCCAAATGGACTCTGTGTGGCAACTCTCCCGTGAGGGGCAGCAATGTGGTGTACTCTGGGGCCTCTGCGTATCTCACTGCCAAAGCCATGCGGGCTAACTCTGCCACAAAACCTTCCATATTCTGACCATGGTGCGTCGGGGGATGACCTGCCATCTATAGAAGACAAAGGGGTGGGAATCAATGCATGCTCAAATCCAAATTAAAGTAAACAGCAAAAGACTTGAATGAAAGACACAAGAAAAGCCAAAATTTTATGCATAAACTATTTTTGCATGAATACAAATAAAGACACTATTAACCCTAAGCAATAAAGTAGCATGAGAAAATAGTTATAATAATAACAGTATTTGGAACAACAATAATAATAACAACATAAATAAATTTTGCAACCCATAAATCCTGTCTCAGACCTAATGCAGTTTTCCCCAATAATTTCCCAACCAAACCGTCGAATAAAATTCCAATAAACCGTACCCGATTTACCCAAAAATTTTCAATACTCTACACCAACGTGAATTTTTTTTTTAAACATCGATCCAAAATTTTTTTTTCTTTTTCCTTTTTGTAAACCGGGGAAACCAGTTTTTGAAACAACTCCAAATGCGGAAAGGCATATGCATATGAAAGAGCTTCAGAGGGCTCTTAGGGTTTCCAGTTGGCTTGTTCTACGGTCAAGGTCGGCTCTGATACCAACTTGTCACGCCCGGAAATTCAGTACCAGAATTTCCGAAACTAAATGTGTATTAATTTTCCTGTCCAGGACCAGCCAGGGTACACAGACGACAATGTTGACATACAGATCCACGTCTTACAAACAAAGTAAAAGACTTACAGAAATGCAGCGGAAAGACGAAAAGTCAAACTAAACTAGAACGGGACTCTTGCAGCGGGCTGGCACCACTCCACAGACATCCTCGACGGCGGACGAAGCCTACTCCTATGAGAAACCTCCATCAGACGCATACTCCTCTTCTGGTGTGGGGAAAAATTAAGCAAGGCTGAGTACTACCCACGGTACTCAACAAGTCATGCCGGTAAAGGAGGCATGATGCAAGATATTCCAAAGGAAGGCAGGGGTTTATTTGCATAAAGTAAGCATTTAAAAACAGTAGTTGAAAGCAGTAATAAAACGTTGAATTAATTGAACAATATTAACCATCACTGTCCAACGCTACACCACGTTGCGACAGGCCCAAACCATCCACCTGAACTAAACCAGTTCCAATAATTCTCATTATTATGAAAGTGAGACTAATCACGGTGAATCTGGTTGATCACCCATAACCGTGGGCACGACTATTCGAATAGTTCTACTCTGATCAGAGGTGTACATCTGTACCCAGAAGACACAGCCTCAACATCATGTCAACCATGCGTCGCGATACTGGAAAGTACCCGAATAGAGACTGTGACAGGACCCTTCGCATAACCCCCTCTAACCAATCGTACCACACCACAAGTTTTGCCCCCGCTCCTTATATCCAGCAGCGGGCAGCCCCCCCTCGTGCCACGGTGAATCCGGCAGCCGATCAACGGGTAAATCCCCCGCCAACCCATCACGCCCACCCTAGCCTGGGTACGTCAGCTAGAGATAGGCTACACTACAAGCCCAGCCGTTGCCCACGCTGGCTTGTGGTACGCACGGTAATTCTTCCAGGGTTTCCCGTGAACCGGTCCTTAATTGCCATGGGTGCTTCCATCAAAACCATGCACCCACAGCCCACCATTAACATATTTTAATTAAATATTATTACCATGGTGGCTCCTACACCAAAGTGTCACCATAGGGACTACATTAATTAATTATTTAGCGTGATCCCCTTTAGTGAGCTAAGTTAGCTAAGCATGGCTAAGCACTCCTAAAATCAGCGAACAATGAATTAATTACCCAAACTATCAAAGGTGCACGATAATCAATATAATTAGCTGAGTACAATAGGTAATAACCCACATGAAAAGACATTGCGAAATAGTGCAGTGTTTACGGAAAAAATAAGACATTTGTAAATATAGGTACAATATGATCAATGTGAAGCCTGACTTGCCTTGCTCCTGAGCTGAAGCTACCTCTGCGACAATCTCAAAATAAACGGGCGCATCGGAGGTATCGGAATCTACGCGACAAACAAAGCAAACAACAATACATGCTATAAGTCTACTGAAACAAAGCACAAAAGTATTTTTAATGGATTCTCTGCATTTTTGTGAATTTAATGAAATTTGAATGGACTTAAACGGAGGTCGGATGAATTAGTTATGAATTTTTGAAGTTATCTGTGTTTTTACTACAGAAAGAAAAACCTTAATCGAATAATTGTGCAATTAATCCCAGGGCTGGCGTCATCAAGGGGCAGCAGCCGGTCCACCGTGGATTAAGTCCACGGGACCCCGGCGGCGGCGGAGCACCACGTGGCGCACACGTGGCGCCGACGCGGCAGCCACGGGGCAGCCACGTGGGCGGCCACACGGGACGGAGGGGAACGGCCGAGATCGGCCCCAAGTGGCCGCTCTAACGGCCCAGGGTGCGCGGGCGGCAGGCGGCCGGGGCGGCATGGCCCTGAGCTCGGCCGACTCGGCCATGGCACGCGGCGGCCAATGGCGGCGGCCGGCGGCGCGGCCGATGGCCAGAGGCAACGGCGCAACAGCGGCGGAGAGTGGCGCTCGCGGGCGTGTGCACGGGAAGGGGCGGCGTGGCCAGGAAAGGGAAGAGAGAGGGAAAAGAAACGGGAGGTGCTCACCGAGCTCCACCGGAGACGGAGAAGAGAGGAGGGCGGCGGTGCTCCCGCGCGAATCCGGAAGCGCCAAGGCACGGCCGAGGAGAGGAGGAAAGCGGCGGCACTAGGGCTCAACGGCGCGGCGGCGATCCTGGGCACTAGAGCGAGCGGTGAAATGGGGAAAAAGAGAGAGAAGGACGCGGGGAGTGTTTATATGGGCGCGGGGAGGAGAGATCATGGCCGGACGCCCGCGGATTTCTCGCCGGAGTGGGGAAAGGAGAGAGGGAACGGCCGGGAATCGAAATCGAATCCCGCTCCTCTCGGATGCGGCGCGAGCGGGAGAAAAAGGGGTGGCGGTTGCGGGCGGAGTGGGCGCACGCGCGCGAAAGAGGCAGGACGGAGTGGGGCGTGCGGGTGCGAGCGGGAGAGGCGGCACGGCCGTTGCGGGCGGTGGCGCGAGGTCAGGGACGACCCCGACAGGTGGGGCTCACCTGTCGGTGGCCTGGGATAGGAGGGGGGAGCGAGAGTGGACTTCGGCGGCGGACGGGAGAGAGGGGCCGGGGCGGCTTGGCCGGCCCAGCAAAAGGAGGGGAAAGAGGCGCGCGGCGCTAACTGGCCTCGGCCTGCGGCCGGCCCGCGAGGGAGGAGGAGACGCGCGTGCACGGCAGCTGGGCGGACTGGGTCGATGGCCCAAAAGGAAGAAGATGAGGAAAAAGAAAAAGAAAAAGAAAGGAAATTTCCTGGGATTAATTTAAATCCGAATTTGATTTTAATTGGTTTAAAATTATTTCTAGGGCTCTAAAAATTCCACTAAAAATCCTGTTAATGTATTTTGACATGGGGAACTCAAGAAAAATTCCACCCTGCCATTTCCACTTCTTTAATGCATTAATTAATTGGATTTTTCTCCAGATTAATTACACAATTTCTCAGATAAATTATTAAACTTGATTTTTACGATTTGGGGAAACTTTGGGGTGTGACATGTTACCAACCGGGACTAATGATATTTTTTTTAAAAAAAACATTTGCTGGTTCTGCCAACGAAGAAAGCTAAGACAAATTATCCATGGGGAGGATGATCAATAGCTCTTCCATCGTAGTAGAATTCTCCCGCGGGATCAATTATTTGTTCATTGATAAATCCCATCAGTTGTTCTTGAACAGCCTTGATAAATTCTTCGCTGGATAGGTTTTCCCTCATGTAAATAATCTATCATTTGAAAAAAACTTGAGATATAAGTATATGAAGTCAATAAGAAATCGGGACATAATGTATGAATAATTTTTACGTACTTCCAGATCCCTGTCATTGTTGATTTGCTGTACAAATGCGTGAGTATATTCATAGACGTAGTAGCCGCACAAGTTATTCCCCTTCTCCTGTTTTGCACACTTAAGGAGAAACGACGAGAGATTTAATGTACTAATTTTTTCTAGAAGCAATGAATGATTTAATATGTTTTGGAGAATGTACTCACCGGAAAATTAAATGTCCTACCAAGTTTTTCTTTCCAAACCCCGCGGACCAATGTACGGAACTTTGCCCATGCCCTATGTACAGTTGGAAGCTATGATTAAATATCGGAGATCTGCATAGTACCAATAGCAGTGTTCATAATTAATGACAATTGAATAGATGGCATTACCTGTCTATCACTTCAAAAACCTTGGTGAAAGTAGACTCTGGTTTATCCATTGAGTCATAGACATGGACTTTGCAAAGTTCAAGGTCGAAGAGGAAAAGGACCCAGTGAAATCTGCAAATTGCGTCAGACGATATATATGTGACGGTATGAGTACGGGGAGGAAGTTGGTACAAATTTGAAAGACAGTTAAAACTCACTCTGTGTTGTAGGGCAATAGTATGTAGGTCTTGTAATGCTACTGCACCAGGAAATGAACAATATTGTCTTCTGTATCTTTCTCAAAGTCCCGTATCATTACGTCATTGACTTTGCGGGGGTCCATGAATCCAATATTGAAAATCCCCTGTGTACGGCATGATTGAATCTCCATTCTACAAAAGATAAAGGAATTTGCATCAGTCTTATCGTCACATTCTAACCAGGGAATGGTACATAGAAGAAGCTAAGGAACAAAATAAAGTTTGCTAAAACGATACTTACAAAACCCAGCAGCTGAGAATGGAGACGTCGAGAGCGTCTAGTTGGTATACATCGAACACATTCTCGAAGTTGATCGACAGAACATCATCTCCTTGGTAGTTGTCTGTGTTTCTTATCCTCGCTCCAAACATTATTCTACCTCTGGATGAACGTTCCATATACCATTGATGGAATTGATGCATTTGTGTTGAGAGAGTGTTCACTTCACCAGGCTTGACAAGCGGTTCACCGACTTTAAATTTTTATTTCAAGTCGGCTTCTGTCGCCATGGTTATCGGTGTGTCTCCCACCAGTTGCGCCCTGCTCAGACCCGTCTCTTTCATCCATTGCCTCAGCTCCTCTTCACCGGGTGGTAGCAACGGCTCAACTGGTTGTTTTCGCTGCTTTTCGAGCTGAGGCACTTCTTTGGCCTTTGCTCTTTGTTTCTTGTACGACTTCATCACCGATCGGTCATAATCGGAAAGTACAGTCCTCTTGACCGGTTCGCTCATCTTCTGGAAGAACTTCTTAGCAGCCGGATCTATTGGAATCTTCTGTGGTGGTTTCCGTTCCTCGAAGAACGCCTTCACTTCTGCTCGTACGACCTCCTCATTCTCCTCGAGAGTGCGGTCACACGCCCTTTTCTTGAGAGCGGGGAGTTTTGGCTCGTCAAGTCTTGGATTCTTTCTTGGTGGTGTGGACTTTAACGGTGCGAGACGAAGTGGGCACGACTTTTTAGGCCATGAAGGCGGAGCAGACGGTGACGGTGCAGGCGAAGGAGCCGGTGCAGGCGAAGAAGAGGTTGCAGGCGGAGGAGACTACGGTGGAGGAGCCGGTGCAGGCGACGGAGAGGTTGCAGGCGGAGGAGACTGCGGTGGAGGAGCCGGTGCAGGCGGAGGAGAAGGTGCAAGGTGCAGGCGGAGGAGCCGGTACAGGCGGAGGAGACGGAGGAGAAGACACCACTGCTCGCCCGGAAAACACGATGTGCCGCTTGCACCATAGTATAATGCCGTGGGCTGTGTCTCCTAGTTTCGTCTCCCCGTCTCCTTCGGGGATGTCCAGCTCGAGATCGTCGAACCCTCGTTCCACCAATTCAACCTCGACCTTTGAGTACCCAGGTGGAATCGGTCTGCAATGATATGTCCCCGAAGGGTCGACTGGTATGGCCATGCCCGACGCCACCTTCACGAGAGTCAAGATTACTTAGTAATTAACAGATGCATGCAACACCGGTTATGCAATTTACAAGACATATCATAAAACTAAGAGCATACCTTGAGTGATATGTTCTTGAAGGGAATGTGCAACTCACAAGGTGTCCGCCGCGTGATTTCATCTACGGGGTACGATGGGTTGTCCTGAGCTTGCCCTGCTGCACCTTCCATGCCCTGTTCTCCTGCCTGCCCTGTAGAAGCACAGCTGCTGCGATTGCCCGAGGGGCTCACCATGATTGGAGGGGCATAGGGCTGCACCGTCTGCTCGCTCTGTCATTCCGCAAGGCGTTGGTCCACCCGTCGTTTGACCTCCTCTTGCATCCGTATTTCCTGCAGGGCGACCCTCTCCTCGAGATATCTTAATTTGTCCTCGGTATCCCTCTTGCTCCTCATCCGACTCTTGTAAGTGTGGCTGTCCTCTTGAAATTCGTATTTCCATGCAACCACGCCTTTTCCCCGTGTTCGTCCTGGATGCTCGGGATTCTATAATGCGAGCGTAAGCTCGTCCTTCTCTCTGTCAGGATGGAATGTTCCCTGAGCAGACGCCTCCACTGCTTCCGTGAGTCGGCTAGCTGCTTCGCGGATCGCATCGCTGAATACAAGGGAGCCATCAGTGGGATCGAGCTTTCCACCATGAGCATAGTACCAATTTCTTGAACGTTCAGGCCAGTTCATTGTGGCCGGCTCAATACCCTTTCCAATCAAGCCGGCTTTCAGTTCATCCCACTTGGGGATTGCCTTCTTATAGCCACCTGACCCTAGCCGGTGATGGTACTGTTTCTTAGCGGCATTGGCTTTGTTCTTTGCTATTTGCATTTGCCCGTGCTCGAAAGTCCTGTATGCAACAAACGCATCCCAATGATCCCTCAGCTTCATTTACTTGTCGAAATCAGGTGTCAAACCCTTCACGACGTATTTCTTGTATAGAGCTGACTTGTACTTCTGGAACTGTTCAGCCATTTTCTTCATCGTCTATTCTTTCAGTCTTGGCTGATCTGCCTCAGGGACCGTGAAGGTCTCGAGCATGGTGGTCCACAGCATTGCTTTCTCCGTATCTGGCAGATAACTTTCTTCATCCTCTGCTGTTCTTGTTTGACGCCAGTGCACTATGCTAATGGACACGTGATCCCTCACGACCCAACCACTGTGTCCCACAAACTTACGTAGTATACCGACCGAGGCAACTGGCTCGCCGTCTGGGGCCACTTCAGTAATAATATGCCTGCCCTCTAGCTTCCTTGCGGCACCCCGTTGTCCGCGTGCCCTCTCCTCTCCAACGGTCGGTTCCCTTTCACTTTCCTGTTGGTTTGTGCCCTCGTTTCCCTCCTCGTTGAGGTATTGGTTGGGGTCCTCTGGCTCTTCATCCGCCCAATATTGGCTGCTGCCCTCTGCGATCTCGTCCATGAGGATCTGTTCATCATGGCGATCTGCCGTCTGTTTATAACATTACGAGGTACACATCAACTAATAGTATATTGTTTTACATACAATGACATTGTTGAGAAATACGTACAATGACCAGTTAATTCATTGTTATACATGCAACCTACGTGCATATGTCATATATATATATACACACACATGAAGGAATTCATGAAACTTGCCTTAGTTTTGCTTGGAGTTATTGGGGCCACTTAAGCTTGAGCGACGACGGGGGTCAGCACCTATTAGAAAAAAAATTAGACAAAAAATTAAAACAATATTAGAAAATGTACAAAGATGTGCAATATTATATTCAAATTCGCAAACATAACTATTTTAATCATATAGAAAAGACAAAGAAAATTTTAATTTTAATCATTATTAAATATATACTTTTAGAGGTAATCGTTTCATACATACATATGAATGAATAAAGACAGAGATAGTGATTCAAGATATTGGGTGAACACAACACCTCGCTCTTTCATGGCTACAAACGGATAATTTTCATAACAAATTTTGTCTTGACTCCCCATGCATAGGAGTCAAGACAAAATTTGTTTTGAAAATTCTCCGTTTCTGTTTAGTCATGAAAGACCGAGTGCTTGTGTTCAGCCAGTATCTTGAACCAGTACCTCTTTGGAACGAGCGAACTTCGAGCGAACCAGTACCATCGTTCGTTCGTTTGTTCGTTCGGACGCTCGTTCGTTCGTTCGGTCCCTCGTTCGTTCCTTCGGTCGCTCGTTCGTTCGTGCATAGGTTCGTTCGCTCGTTCGTTCGTTCGTTCGGTCGGTTAGTCGTTCGGTCGCTCGCTCGTTCAGTCATTCGTTCGCTCGTTTGCTCGTTCGTGGATAGGTTCGTTCGCTCGTTCGTTCGTTCGTTCGGTCGGTCGTTCGGTCGTTCGGTCGTTCGATCGGTCGGTCAGTCGTTCGCTCGTTCGGTCGGTCGTTCGGTCGTTCAGTCCTTCGCTCGTTCGCTCGTTCGCTCGGTCGTTCGCTCGTTCATTCGGTCGTTCGCTCATTTGGTCGGTCGTTCGCTCGTTCGGTCTGCATGTCATTCGTTCGTTCACGTTCGTTCTATCGTTAGGTCGTTCGTGGCGCGGCTGTGGTGGTGGGGCAGCCGTGGTGGTGGCGGCGGTGGCTGTAGTGGCACGGCCGTGGTGGTGGCGGCGGCCGTGGTGGCGCGGGTACGTGGCATTCATGGNCGACGGCGGCCGTGGTGGCGTGGCCCGGCGGCGGCGGCGGTGGCGCGGGTACATGCCATTCATGGCGACGGTGGTGCAGACGGCGCGGCGACGGCGGTGCGGTATACGTGGCATTCTTGAAAACGGACGGAAGGAAAGATGGAGATCGGCGCAAACCTCCACCGGGAGGTGCGGTGCAGACGGCGACGACGTACGACGGCAGAGACGACGAAGACGACGGCGGTGGCAAAGACGGAGGATGTGCGCGTTGAGAGTTGAGAGAGAATGAGAAACGGCTAAGTGTGGATCCGGAGAAGACGATGTGCCCAGCTATTTATAGTCGGGATCTTTAGTCCCGGTTGGTGGCAGCAACCGGGACTAAAGACATCTTTAGTCCCGGGTGGTGATATTGTAATGCCCTGAAAATTCGACCGTCGAAATCGAAACCCTAAAATACGAAATTACGAAAACTTTTAAATCGAATTGCATCATGCCGTGTTTTATTGCTCGTTTATTCGAATCTTTATTTGCGAGGTTTAGATTTATCGAAATTCATTTAATTACAAACCCTAAAACGGAATATCGTCTAAATAAATAATTAAGGGTATAAATTGAACTAAAACTATACAAATAAAAGTGGGGCAAATTAGTGGTAAATAAAATACTCTACCTAAATGTCATAAAAATAATTGGGAAATATAAATTTAAATGGGAATTATATATATATATATATATATATATATATATATATATATATATCCTATATATATATATCCCATATATATATATAGACATATATTAATATATATATATAATGGATATAAATGAAAAATATGGAAACATGAAAATCTTGGGTGAAATCTTTAGGAATAATAAAAATATTGAACAACATTCATTTGTGTGAAATTACAAAATTTTTGGATGGATTTTAAATAGAAAATCACTCAAAAATCGGAAAAATACAAAAGCTACACTATTCATTGAGCCCTAGATGCTCGACCCGGTCCTAGCCCATCCCGTCGCCGCGCCTAGCCGCGCCCTCGCGCCCCGCGCCGCTGCTGGCCTTCGCCGTCGCGTCCCGACTGCCGCGACGTGCCCTCGCCGCCCGCGCCTCTCACTGCCGCGCCGCGCCGCCCGTCGCGTCGCTCGCGCCCCGCGCCGTCCCGTCGCGTCGCCGTCGTCATCGGCGGCCTCGCGCCCCGCACCTCCCCTCTGCGCGCGCCGCTGCCGCGCCGTCCCGTCGCCGCGTCGTCTCGTCGCGTCGCCGTCGCCATCGCCGCTGCCTCGCGCCCCCGCGCCCCGCCCTGCTGCGCCGTGTCGTCCCGTCGCCGTCGCGTCGCCGTCCCGTCTGCCCCCCTGCCGCGCGCCGCGCCCGGCCGCCTCGCGCCCCGCGCCGCCGTGCGACGCCACCCCGCGCCCCCCCGACCCTATAAATACCCCCCCGGCTTCCCTTTCTTCCCGCCCCAATCCCCCGCCGTTTCCCCCTTTCTCCCCTCTTCTCTGTCTCGCCTGCAATCGCCGCGTGGAGCAGCCGCGCCGTCGCCGTCTTGAGCCGCCGCCGCCGGGTAAGCCTTCCCTCTCCCCCCCCTTCGCCTCCCCTGCGCCGCCGCCACCCGCTAGAGCCGAGGGAGAGAGAGCCCGGGAGAGAGGAAAAGAGAAACAGAAGAGAAGAGAGAAAGGAAGAAGAAGGAGCAGGAGAGAGAGAAGGCAGGAGGGAGAAAAGAAAGAAATTAGAAAATAAATAAATAAAATAAATAGAAATTTAGAAAATGGAAGATTTAATTTAAATTTTAGACACATATTTATATTCGGGTTGAATCGATTAATCCGTCGTCAATTATTTTAGAAATTCGTAGAAATCAATCAGATTATTTAGATGCAATTGTTTACTTAATTAGATTATTCATTGACTAATCTTTAGCGGGTTATTTAGTCGATTATTTAGGCTTTTATTCATTAGATTTTGCTAACTCACGTATATAATAATCGGAGAATTTATTCGTCGGTTATTTCTAAACATTCAAAAATAATCGTTGCCTTTCGTTACGTATTTAAATATCTATTTAGTCATTCATTTAATTAGTTTTACTCGTTAATTAGGTTATCCGCTTAATTAGCCATTGCGATTATTTAGTCAATTATTTATCGTCTAAGGTTAATTATTATTATCGGGATCTAATTTATTCGGAACCGTTTAAACTGAATCGGATTAATACTCTAATCGACTAACGCAAATATTTAGGAACAAAATGAATTCTAAATCAGAATAGAACTATTTCATAAATAATAATGAAATCGATATCGGCTTTCGATGCTCTCATTCAATCTTTTTCTTTAATGGGATTTGTTGGATTTTAATTGAATTCTAATCGAATTCAATTTCGTTCGCACGTAACTCTAGACACCGAGGGAGTTGCGAGTCCACCTGAAGATCAAGACCCACAGGGATTCGAGCAAGGCAAGTCATCACTAATCCTTGAACTTATTGATCCCAATTGCGAACTTACTTTGTTTACAAATAAAATTGCATGCAATGGTGAACATCCTACTTGTTATTATGCCATACCTTTGACTATTGTTTACCTTATTCCCTTGTACCCATGAATGCGTGTGATGTTCCTAGTCACTTATGACAAATGCTTAGCAATGCTAATTTAGATTCATGCATTCTCATATTTATTAAAGGCTATATGCTTGGGCAATTACCTTGGGGAAGGTAATTGATATGCGGCATGTGGAGACATGAGCGCCACATTGCCATGATAATGATTACATGATTTGTGAAGGGAAAATAAAACTAAACAACTATTTTTGACTGGGGCGGCTGGATGATTTGGGTGGTGTCCGGTAAAGGCTAGTGTCGTCCCTGGTCAGTTAAGGACCGAGCCATGAAGCTAAGCATGAAACGACCCCCGTACAACCGTACTTCTCAAATGGGTATAGACCTAGCGGAGTAAATAGCCGAGCGGAGGCAGTATCCCTGCGTAGTGGTTTTCTTGATGTGTATGAGAGGCGGGGCCTACGATGGAGCAACCACTGGTTGGACCGCCATGTGTAAACCTAAACTTAATTATAACTTAATGCATGTGTGAGTCTTCCCTCTCGGGAGCGCCAGAACTCCTCTCACTGCTAGAAACCGTGTACGCCTAGAGTGCATGAGGATGTAAGTTCATGGAGCGGGTACTGCCAAAATGAGGTTATTGAAAGGCTTTGCCGTGACGCGTCTCATTCGTTGGGACTTCGGCTCATGTGTTGGGCAAGTCACGGAGTACGGGTAAAGTGTACATCCACTGTAGTGTGAGTAAATCAAATCTATTCGAATAGTCGTGCTCGCGGTCATTGAGCACCGGGACATGTATTACACTTGGCTAGACTCTAAATTCTTAACTTGATTGGGATGGGTATGCATAATGACTTTTATGTGCTAGTGGTACAACTTCTCGAGAAGCGAGAAGAGGTAGGCCCCAGAAAACCATGACGAAACAATGGCGGGAAGCTATCCTTGGGATCATAATGGATGGTGGACAGAACCGTCGTTGCTTAATGAACTATGCTATTAAAACTTGATCAGTCTATGCTAGGTCTTAGGCTTGTGAAAAGAATTGCAAAGCTGGCTTTACGCAAAAGAACCACAACCATTCTTTGACTATTCCCTATCATGTGCATCGTTGTTGTGGTGACTTGCTGAGTACGGTTGGTACTCACCCTTGCTATATGCAAAACATTCAGATGCAGGTGATGGAGTTCCCGAAGATCCATACGAGTACTATCAGGAGGGTATGGAAGACGATGGCGCTCTGTAGGTCTTAGACCCGGTCGTTGCCTGTGGCAATGGCATGCCGCTGCCTTACCTCCGCTGCCTTATCTAAACTCTGCTTTTGCTTGTATTCCGGACCGGTTGGTCCCCTGTTCTATACTATTGCCTTCGGGCCTATTATTGTAATATTTTGCGTAAAACGATTGGTGTATGTACTCTTGATAATTCAGCAATGTAATCGGGGGTACCAGACTACTTGATCCAGGGAAATGGTACTATGAACACGAGTGATTCCTGTTACAAAAACGGGGGTCCAAAAATATAAACCGGGACTAAAGATGTTATCCCGGTTGTGTAACAACCGGGACTAAAGATGTCCCGGTTTATATCACCACCCGGGACTAAAGATGTCTTTAGTCCCGGTTGCTGCCACCAACCGGGACTAAAGATGTTTTCCCGCTGCGGCCAAATTATCTTTTTGTCCCGGCTAAGTTTAACAACCGGGACTAAAGATTGAAATAGTGCACATATAAATAACCAGTACCTATTTTAATAGTTTCAATTTGATATTGCATTCCAATAATGATATATAATTAAAATTTGACCAATTTAAATACTATTTGAATAGTATTAAAATATCTAATACCATATTACCTATTTAAATAGTTTTAAATTATTATTAAATATAAATAATCACATATAAATAACATATGACGTTTCAATTTGATATTACATTCCAATAATTGATATTACTATCTAATACTATATTACCTATTTAAATAGTTCAAAATTGATATTACATATATAATTGTAGTAGTAAAAAACACAAACATTACATGGCCTTCAATACATTATAAATAATTTGCATTGTCCATACAACAACCTATGTCACAGTTTTTCTCACGTACTTTCTCCTCACTAATGTTCCTTCGCTATGATCGTTGCATGAGTAAGGGGTGTCCTCCTTTGAAAGGAGGAAGCTCGGGTCAACAGTCACCGTGAACAGAGGTTGCCCGTCGAACTGATCATAATCTTCGTCAGTCTTATCCTCGACTCCGACGATTTTCCTTTTGCCTGGGAGAACCACGTGGCGCTTTGGCTCGTCGGATCCTTTACCCTTCTTTGGTTTGCTAGAGATGCCCTTCACGTAGAAAACCTGTGTGACATCATTGGCTAGGACAAAAGGTTCGTCTGAGTATCCAACCTTACTTAGGACAATCGTTGTCATCCAACTGTCATCAATCGTTACGTCTCCACCGGTGAGCCAAACCCATTAGCATCGAAACAGAGGTACCTTCAGGGGTCCGTAGTCTAGTTCCCATATGTCCTCGATGACACCGTAATACGTGCTAGTTGCACCATCGTATCTCATGGCGTCGATACGAATAGCAGAGTTCTGGTTTGTGCTCTTTCTGTCTTGGGCTCTTGTGTAAAATGTATACCCATTGATTTCATATCCTTGGAATGTCGATATCGAGCAAGAAGGCCCCCTCGCCAAGAAGGCTAGTTGTCGGTCAATGGTTTCTGCACCCATTAGACGTTGTCGTAGCCAAACGGGGAAAGTATCGATGTGATGGCGTGTAATCCATGCATCAGACTTGCCGATGTTTTTCGACCGAACAATCACCAGGTGCTCCTCGATGTAAGGAGCCACCAACGAAGATTGTTGCAAAACCGTGAAATGTGCTTTACGGAATAAATCGTTGTCCACGGTCATTATTGCTTTTCTTCCAAGAGTCCCCTTTCCCCGTAGTCTCCCCTCATGGCTTGATTCGGGTACCCCGATTGGACGAAGGTCTTCAATAAATTCTACGCAGAACTCAATGACCTCCTCTGTTCCATAACCCTTAGTGATGCTTGCTTCCGGATGAGAACGGTTACAAACATATTTCTTTAGAATGCCCATGTACCTCTCGAAAGGAAACATGTTGTGTAGGTACACAGGATCGAGAATACTGATCTCTTTCACAAGGTGACATAGAAGATGCGTCATTATATTAAAGAATGACAGTGGAAAGATCATCTCAAAGCCGACAAGACATTGGACCACGTCCTCTTGAAGGGTTGTTAAACTGTCTGGATCTATGATCTTTTGTGAAATTGCGTTCATGAAAGCACATAGCTTTGTTATTGTTCCCCGGACATTATCAGGAAGGATACCATGAATTATAACGGGAAGCAGTTGTGTCATCAACACATGACAGTCATGAGACTTTAGGTTTGTGAATTTCTTTTCCTTCATGCTTATTATTCTCTTTATGTTTGAGGAGTATCCAGACGGTACCTTGATGCACTCCAAGCATTCAAACATACTTTCCTTCTCTTCCTTGCTCAGGGTGTAGCTTGCAGGACTCAACTAATGGCTTCCTTTATCCTTCGGTTCCGGGTGAAGGTCCACGCGTTGTTGCATATGATTGAGATCATTACGTGCTTCAAGTGTATCTTTCGACTTCCCATATACACCTAGGAAGCCTAACAGGTTGATGCAAAGGTTCTTAGTGAGGTGCATCACGTCGATCGCGTGCCGGACGTCTAAGACTTCCCAATAGGGTAACTCCCAAAAAATAGACTTCTTCTTCAACATCGCCGCGTGACCATCTTCGCTCTCTATAGGTTGGCTGCCAGGTCCCTTTCCAAATACTACTTTCAAATCTTTCACCATAGCAAACACGGTTTTCCGTTGCGATGATTAGGCTTAGTACGGTGGTCTGCCTTCTGTTCGAAATGCTTGCCTTTTTTCCGTACAGGATGGGTTGCAACAAGGAATCGATGATGGCCCATGTAAACAACCTTCCTGCAGTGTTTCAGATACGTACTTTCAGTTTCATCCATGCAATGGGTGCAAGCCTTGTACCCCTTGTTTGACTGTCCGGATAGGTTGCTAAGTGCAGGCCAATCGTTAATGGTCACGAAAAACAACGCTCGCAGGTTAAATTGCTCCTGTTTGTCCTCGTCCCACATGGAGACACCTTCTTTGTTCCACAGCAGAAGCAGATCCTCAACCAATGGTCTTAGGTACACATCAATGTCGTTACCAGGTTGCTTTGGGCCTTGAATGATAATTGGCATCATGATGTACTTTCGCTTCATGCATAGCCAAGGGGGAAGGTTGTAGATACACATGGTAACAGGCCAAGTGCTATGGCCGCTGCTCATCTCTCCAAATGGATTCATGCCATCTGTACTTAAATCGAACCTTACGTTTCGGGCATCCTCTCCAAAGTCTGGAAATGTTCTGTCGATGTTTCGCCACTGTGACCCGTCGGCGGGATGTCTCAGCATCCCGTCTTGTTGACGTTCTTCTGCATGCCAGCGCATCATGCTAGCATGCTTTTTGTTCCTGAACAAACGCTTGAGCCGTGGTATTATAGGGAAATACCACATCACCTTAGCAGGAACTCTCTTCTTCGAAGGCTATCCGTCAACATCACCTGGATCATCTCGTCTAATCTTATATCGTAGTGCTTTACAAACTGGGCATGCTTCTAGGTTCTCGTACTCCTCACCGCGATAGAGGATACAATCGTTCGGACATGCGTGTATCTTATGTACTTCTAGTCCTAGAGGGCATACCACCTTCTTAGCTTCGTATGTTGTTTCGGGCAACTCATTTCCCTCCGAAAGAATGTTCTTGACGAGTTTCAATAACTCGTCAAATGCCTTGTCACTCACACCATTTTTTGCCTTCCATTGCAAGAATTCTAGCGTCGTACCCAATTTTTTGTGCCCCTGTTCGCAACCTAGGTACAACGAAGTTTTGTGGTCCGCTAACATACGGTTCAATTTTTGGACCTCCTTCTCACTTTCGCAACCGTCCTTTATGTCCCGCAACATTTGACCAAGATCATCTACAGCGTCGTTATCTTGAACAGCTCCGTCCGTCTCGCCTTCCGGATTTTCTTCAAATCCACCGTATTGATGAGCCCAGTCCGGAATATTCTCGTCTTCTACTTCATCTTCTTCCATTGTAACCCCTAGCTCTCCGTGCAAGGTCCAACAATTATATCCAGGCATGAATCCAGACTCAAACAAGTGCGCATGAATAGTTCTTAATGATGAATACTCCTTTCGGTTACTGCACTTTTTGCATGGACAACACATGAAACCCTTGTACTTGTTAGCATTGGCCACTTTCAAAAAATAATGGACGCCTTCAATAAACTCTTTCGACCGTCGGTCCGCGGTGTACATCCATTGTCGATCCATCTAGACATCAAATAGTCCAATGTTACTAACGAAATCCACATTCTCGAAACTGGTTAAATAATCATACAAAAATTTAAAACATCATTATTCAAAGTGAAACTAATTTCTAGAAAAGAGAATGGAGAAAATATTCTAATTTTGCCTATCATATTTTGCCTAACATCATTATCCAAATTTTCTAATTTCAAAATCAACCTAATTTTGCCTAACATATTTTCTCTCTCATCATTTTGCATAAACCTTTATGGAGAAAATATTTTATAGAAACAAAGCTATAAACGCAATATGCTAAGCATACATTATTAGAGAATGGATTTGCTAACCTTTTCGATCTCTCCGATTTGTATATTATCACCAAAACAAATTTATCAAAAATTTTGGCAGCACTTCCCTTCTTCCTCCTCCTCTTGGCAGCAATGGCTCGGGCTGGAGGAGGAAGAAGAAGTATAAAAAGGTGGATCACTATAGTCCCGGTTAATATCTTTAGTCCCAGTTGGTGTTACCAACCGGGACTAAAGTGAGGATCTTTAGTCCCGGTTGATTACACCAACCGGGACTAAAGATCCCCTCCCCCCTGACACCGGCCTGACAGGGCCGGTGGGTGTGTGAACCGGGGCTAAAGATCATCGTGACCCGTTGCCTTTTTTAACCGGGACTAAAGTTGATCTTTAGCCCCGGTTCATATTCGAACCGGGACTATTTCGGTTTTTCTGATTCCGACCAAAGATCAGTTCTCCAGTAGTGATATAAATATAAGCTTATATTAACAAGTTAACATACGTTACACGTAGGCCGAGTAGGTCGGCGATGAGGTCCGGCGAGATGGCAGCAAGGAGACAGGCGATGTGGACGATGTTATCGTGGCAAAGCACCAACTCTTTCGTCGCCACCGCTGCTGCCGGCATCTTTCTCTTCATCAACTTTTCCCTCGCCGCCATGCTCTGGGAGGTCACCAATGCGCGCTGCTAGCGAGACACACGGTATGCATGAATGTGTCAATTAGATATTACCAACTCGATCCCTTATAAACTCTCATACCAATAGCTTTCGTTAGCTATTTATAACTCTCGTACCGCCTTCTCACGCCACACGAAGCGACATGCACTAGCCGCAGCTGCCCGCAATACGAGTCCTACTCCGCCTCAAGAAGCTCCCGTCCGCCGCCGGACCGAGTGCACGTGCCGCTTCAAGCAGCTCTCCCAATGTGAACGTAAGTTAGGCCGCCGCCGTACCCATCGCACAGCCGTTTCCTCTCGATCCAGGAGCAGGGTTTACACTTCGGTTTTTCAGCAAAAATTTGGAATTTCGGTGGTTACCGAAATTTCTGAAAATTTTGAATTTTTTTCGCCAATATTTTTGAAAATTTGACAGATTTGGAATATATTTTTATCAAATTCACAAAAATTAAAAAAAACCAAAATTTTCATGCTGGATATATCTGCGCTTGTAGGTGGGGGACGAAATTTCAGAAATTTCGTTCCGAAATTGCATTCCCTGTCCAAGAGCTCGGTCAATCCTGGAGCACTTAATATTTTTTGTTCTGAATCGAGCCTGAAAGAACACATCCACATGATGTATGTATGGTTGTACAAGTAGTCACTGTTGGAGAAACGATTTTTACTACCAGTTCTAAACCCTTTTTAATCCCGGTTGTAGCAACCAAGACAAAGAAACCGAGACTAAAAAAATCGCTTTTTAGTACCGGTTGAAAGAACTGGTACTAAAGATGCATATTAAATCAAAAAATATGTGAGATGTAGGATTCGAACTGAAGATCTCTTACCTCAACTCTCATGTGCGTTACCATCTCACCTACTACACATATCTAACTTGAATAGAGATGTTTTTTTTAAACTAACCCTGCAGACATCTTTACTACTGGTTGGTAACATCAATCCGGACTAAAGATCTTTCATCTTTAGTCTTGGTTGGTATTACCAATTGGTATTAAAGATGTATTTTTAGTACCGGTTGATAACACCAACTGAAACTAAAAATGTTTCTAGGGACTTGAACTTTTAGAATCGGTACTAAGGCATCTTTAGTACCGGTTTTTAATCTAACCAAGATATTTTTAATTTTGGATACCACGACAAAAGATCAGTTCTCCAGTAGTGAGTTGATGGCACTGCATTTTCACACTTTCACTAAACAGTAAGAGGATGCTATATGGCATTGAAAGATTTCTGCTATCTTGATTCCATGCACACATGGCAATAATATCAATAATGTCATGACATATTAGCTCTGACGAATGGACTCCAAAACATAGGGCTGCAATACAATAGATGGGCTCTACCTAGCTCCAATGGAAAGGTTTATCTGATCACTGCCATGCTTTTGCTCTGTTCTGTAACTTATGTTGCTGGATAAGCTTCAAGGGCGAGGCTAGAATGTGATCCGATGAAGATGAGTTCACCCTCTTGTCTCAGTTAACCAATAGGACCCATGGATCCAAAGTCTTGGTGCACATCTCCTATATGTGGGTGTCCTTCAATCCAAACAATACGTGGAATCCTGACCCAATTAGTATATGGTCTATGTTGCCCATAAGAGATGTGTATAACTGTTTAGTACCACACTGCTAGTTTAGTTAGGTGAAACCAATTTATAAGGGCCTCCAACCATATCACTCTCGGGTTAACCCTCTTATAAATGAAAGTGTAAGTAGGGTGGTATATGTAAGTGGACCCATCGGTCATAAGGTTGGGCTACGCGACTCTAGTGGGGAGGTCATTACAAATGATATCAGAGCTGACCCTATCGATTGCGCTTACGGGTCAGTGCATGGGCTTATGGCACATGTGGACTCTGTGTGAGGCACATGGCATGACATATGGCACGGGTACTAGATGCACAGATGTGTCCTAAGAGGAAGTGTGTTCTTGGACATTTGCCTATATGCCTATGTGGCTATATGGGTAAGTTGTTCGACCGACGAGAATGTCGGGTCCTTCCCTGTCGGTCCTTTAGGGCGTGTGTGTGACATCCTGACCCAATTAGAATGTGGTATGTGTGGCCCATCAGAGTTGCTTACGCATGTTAGTACCACATTCCTAGTTTAGCAAAGAGTGAAACCAACTTAAGAGCTTGGCCCTACAACCATATCATTCCTAGGTTAACCTTTGTATACGAAGCGAGTACGAAAGTATAAGTGAGGTGCTATGTGTAATTGGACCCGCCTGTCGAATAAACTGAGTTGTGTGGTTCTGGTGGACGGGCTGTTACACGATGGTACAGTTATCGTCCTTCTGATTGACGATAAAGTTACCTTGAGTTCAGGACCAAGCAGATGAGCACATTGGTCCGTCAATACCAGTGTCGAACTAGCACTCTTTCAGTTTTGGCACACTGTCAATTTTCTTTCCTTTCCTTTTGTTTTGTTTTACTTATAGGGCGAAATTGTACTACCCAAACACATGAGGCAACTTGAGTAGCGGCTGGTCGAATGGAAGGTTTATGCCTTGTCGGATTTTAGGCTTTATCAAAAGCTGAAGAACTACATGACCTGTAGGAGTGGCTGGATGGTGGATGAGACAGAAGGAGATGTCGATTCAATTACGCTGCATAGCTTCGAGTTTGTTGATTTTGACAACCTTTCTTCTAGGAACCGCTACAATAGCTTGTTGACAGGTAGATGCTTAATTAGAAAGCTTAAAGCAGAATGAATATCATGTTTTTGAGATAAGTAGAATGCATATCTCAATCTTTTTCTTCTGTTCATATGAATAATGCAGATGTTATTGGACAGATTGTTTGTCTTTGTGGCATACAATAGGCTCTAAAAATGACTCCCCTTCGCTGTGTACTATTTCGCGAGATTCAAATTCAGGATTTGAGGCAATGGAATCATATATTCTTTTACCTTATTGCTGTCACTCCAGTAACACCCCTAACTTTCTTCATTGGCCATTTACAGCAGAAGGATATATTCACTACAGACGGTCAATAACGTGGGTGGAACTGGAACCAAAGATATACTCTATGGCTGCAGTTCACTTGTCAGTGAGGTAGGTGCTGACATTATTCATGGGCAACCCAATGCGTAGAACAAACTGTCCATCCAATTCTGTGGAGAGGATTGATCTCGAGCCAAGCTCTAGATTATATATATCTTGTTGGTAAAATTGGTTCTCGCACATTAAGATGTGCCTTTGGTTGCCTTGTACATACTGCAATAAGTAGGAGTGGTACTTATCTGGAGTACTATGATCTGGACTTCAGTAGCATGGAATACGTAAGGAGGAGACTGTCCTGATTTTTTTTTGAAACAATTCGCACAAGATAATGCGACGTTTTTATTGATATAGAAGAAAAAAATACAAGTCTATAGTCTTAGGACGCTATAGTCAGGAAAAAAATACAACCACACCACACGTCTACGTCTGATCCTACTGCTGAAAACAAAACAGGCGCACAACATCCTTAAGGAATGGATTTTCTAAACGACGCCTCCAAGGAGGAAGCGTTGCCAAGAGCGACGCCGTCGCTCGTCCTAGAGAACCAGGTTTTCACCTAAAAAAACGATTGAAAGTGGAGAAAAACACAACAACGCCCCGATGAGAAAGCAGCGCCCGCAAGCGGCATCGTTGCTGGCCCGAAGGCTAGGCCTTCGCCCATAGTTTTCCTACTCTCCCGCGTCAATGAGTGCCAGTTCAGTTTTGGCAATCGCTACTAGCTAATCCCCTTCAACACGTGGCCACCGCGGACGCCTCGCTACCAGCTGGTCATCAGAGTAGGATCTCAACCTTCGGTGTGCTCCATATCCATGCACATGGACGGGTAGGAGAGGAAAAGGGTGAGAGAGAAGAATGGATCCCTCCTCCCCGGCAATGGCCCGTCCAACGTGGCCATCTTACGGTGGCAAGCAGCCGCCGCAAGAGGACCGACGACTGGAAAAGAGATCGCCGTAGCCTTCGACACCCACCTCATGGCGCTATCGTTGTCGCCGCCTCAACCAAGCTACTCGTAACTGGGCCGCATGGTCGCATCACTGTTGCCTCCGTCCTCTCACCGCGGTGACCTCGCCGCCGCACCAGCCTAACCTTGCTGTGCTCCCACCACGGCAACCACACCACTTCAGCCTACGCGCCGGCCTCGTTGCCTCCACGCCACACTCACCGTGCTCCTTGTCGGCCTACCACCACCGGATTCGCCACGATAGCCTTCCTGCCATCACCCACATCGGCCTCATGGCGACGGCCTCCCTGCCATCGCCCACGTCTGCACTGGCCTCACGGCGACGGCCTGCTACCTTCGACGTCGCCGAACGCGCCGGCCTAGCTGCCGGCCGTGTCGTGCAGCCGTTGCCTGCGTCATCCTCCACCTCCGCCACCGGCCATGGGCGCGCTTCCTCATGCCGCCCCACGCCTCCACCAGGCCGCCATCGTCGTGAGCTCGCGCTTCCGCACACCGCCTCGCGCCTCCGCCGTGAGCTCCACCGCCTTCGCGGGATGCGGTGCCGTCGGAGCCGCCCGCTCTCGATCTGGCCGTGGGGGGGCCAGATCTACCTCGAGAGGGGGGGTGAATCCGCCTCCAGCGTGGCCGGATCCGCCGCTCCAACCACTCCGGCCGCCGGTACCTGCACCCGATGCATGCCGCTCCGCCTCCCGCGTCGAGGAAGAACTTCATCGAGTTGTTTTTCCCACCGCCGCCTTCCCGGTTGGCCATCTAGTTTCCGGTGGTGGCAAGGAGGCGAGGAGGGTTGAGGAGGCTGGCGGCACAGGCGGCTAGGGTTTCGCCCCTGAGCCGCCCCATGAGAGCGACGTGGGGGGCTTAGGTCCGTTCAAGACTGTCCTGAATTGAATCTGAGCAAGTAGATGCAGAAGCAGAATGCGAGAATGAACTCAAATCATCATGAAGTGCCTTTATCATGTAAATGTTAAGACTGCCCTTCTGGCCTTGCCATCGTACATATCTATTGCAACTTTGCAAGAACTAAAGCCTATCGTGGACTAAAATCTGAGGAGCTCTTGCAACGCAAGCTGCATCTGTGATCTGTTTGTTGTGAATTGCAACATGGAGTTGCATTGAACAGTTGGTTCCTTCAGTAGTTCGTACGTGCACAAGCAGTACGGCAAAGAGAGGGATGAATTGATGCGTGCCCTTTGCCAGAGAAGGAGGCTGCGCGCGCGGCGATCTGCCATTGCAAATTTGATTATGGGTGTAGCATGAACTCAAATGGCGTAGCATGTGGATGGGGTCCCACTCCATGACAGTGCATAAGAGCGGCCAGTACGGGAGATCATTGGAATGTGCTTGCCAGGGATCGGCAAAGCGGCCAGCGACCTCGCTGAGCGGCACCGAATTTACAATGATGGAGGCCGATGTGGACCTGATTGTAGAAGTTAGTGGTGAGATAGGGACCCAAATAGAAAACGATGGATCCTGATATCATTTGATTATGGGTCGGATTCTTCGGCCGCGTCGCAAACTTTGGGCCTCAGTGTGCATGCAACATCCCCTCTCCCTCGCTTATAGCCATGAACGGGCCAGGCCCATATTCTGGCCCAAACGGGCATCGGAGACCAGAGACTGTTTCCGGACCTGATTTGTTATGGAAAAAGAACAATTCAAAACTCTCAAATATAGGTCGGATCTCATACGTATCTCTCAACCGTAAAATCGGGTATAACAACTTTAACTATTAAAACAGTGTGTTGAATCCGGCCCATAATCAAACGAACTTTGTATAAAAGGACTCCTACAACAGTGTGTTGAAGATGGTATTGGCTGACGTAGTAGCCCAATCATCACAAAAATTTTAAAAATATAGGGAAAAAATAATCGCTTCCTTCAACACATCGTGAACCAAGGACCAAGGGTTCCTCCTCTGTGAGGCCCTCCTTTCCACCGCGCCACTGCCCATAGAAAGCGTTGTCCCGACGCCCTGCAGCAGTGCCCACTCTTCGTGTCGTTGTTCGGCACGGAGCTCCATGGCATGGGATGCCCTCACGCTGGCCTATGACTTTGGGCTGGGGATGTGGTTGGGATTGCTGAGGCGGGTCACCTGTAAAGCCATGGCACAGTTCATGGTCGAGCTGCAGGCAGAGGAGGTTCATCTGTAGTAGCCCGCTTTCCTCATCCCATCCCTCTTATCTACCACATGAAGGAATCCAGCACGTAGGTTCACCCTCATGCAAACCACCACTAAGACCGTCGTCTTGATCTGCCATTGCGGTTCTTCTCCTGCTGTCCCACTATGACATCGGCTTCGCACCACTTCGGTGAGGATTCCCCCTCAATCACCGCATGTCTTTCGCCACCATTGATGCCACTATGGCCGCTCCTCCACTCTAGACCCACTCCACTTCCGCCAGCCTCACCCGCACCTCCTCAACCTGTCCCAACATCATAAACAAATTCCTCGTCACTACGAACCCGTGATGACATGTGACGCCCATGTTTTTAATATAAAAATCCCTGATTAAATTTAATTAAAACGTTGTCCTTTTTTCAACTTCGGTCTCCAAAAATTTGAGAGTTAATTTGAATCATCGTTCATAAATTTTCTCAGCTTTATCTAATCACTTCCATCCCAGTCCGTTTAATTTCCATCATTTTCGGTTTCATATCAACCGGCGTTTATCTATCCCTTTTGTTTTAAACGAATGCGTGTCACTGAAGGAAACCATATTTTCTTTAATCTTTCTTAAGCAATCGACAACCCAGCCATGCATGCACACTGAATGCCCCTGCCTTAAAACCACAAAACAACAGCTGCCAAATTAGGGACCGCCCTGTCCTCCTCCCTATCAGCCGACAGCATCTCTGCTCTGATTTTTCACTCACTCGAGCAAGACAACCACCTGAGGAACACAGAGTGGGCAACGAAAACCTGTAGCAAGAGACCCTCGCACAGACACAAAAATGGCGGCATTCATCGGCGGAGTCTCTACTGAGGATCAAAGCAAAGTATAAATACCCCCACAATCAAACGCATGATCCCTCCCACCACTCCCCACAATTTTTACACTACACTTTTGCATTGTTGGAAGAAATCGCCGAGGCCGCGAAGTTGTCGCAGGTAGCCGGCATCGCATCCTCCTCCCTTCCTGCTCCCGGCCGAATTGCCGCCCTTGTGAGCGCCACGGCCGGCCGAACCGACATCGAATGACCAATGCTCGGCCACTGGCCCGCCAAGCCAACCGAGGCCGCCGGCCTCCTCCTACTCCCGGCAGCCAAACCAGCGCCGCCCGACCGCCGCGCCCGCCTGCACCGAGCCTGCCGGTGCCCAGCTGCGCCAAGCCGCTCGGCCAGCACCTTCCCCGCCAGCCAAGCCGACGCCCAGCGCCCTTCCCGCCGCCCCAGCCACGCCGCGCCGCCTCCCTGCTGCCTCGCCGCGCCGCGAGCCGCTGGCCACCGTCCACCCCCCCCCCCAACCATTGTCTCCTCTCGGACAGAGAAGAAGAGAAGCGAGAGAAAGAAAGATAGAAAGAGAGAGGGAGAGAAGAGATAAGGGAGAGACAGAATTAAAAGAGAAGAGAAAAAAAAGGAACAAGAGAAAAGAGAGTGGGACCTACAGGCCCCACAGCTGTCCCTCCCCTTTGACCTTTGACCCTTAACCAAGCTGACAGCCGAGCCCCACTCTCTTTTTCTGTCCTGCGAAAAAGAATATTCCGTTTTAATTTTTCTGTCCCACAAAAATCCTCCAAACTTCAAAAATTCATATCTTTTTATCTATAACTCCGTTTGACCTCGTTCCAGTTCCATCATCTTTCAAAAGTTCTGCTCTACCCATTGGCACTTCATTTCATGTGTTTATTCTATTTCTAGGAGTGGTTTTATGTATTGTTTGTTTTCCTGCGTGTAGAGTCCGAGACCGACGCGGGGTTCGCACAGAAGGCCGACGCTCCGGCTTTCGTAGAGGATCAAGGCAAGCCTCCTTGACCTTTTTTGCACCCATATTTTGAACTAATTATTTTGTTTGTCAAGTTGAATATTTTTAGGGAGTACTGTTTTGGCTGCGAATGCGATTCGTCAGACCTTCCTATTAGTTGCACTTTTATTATATAGGATTTGTAAAACTTTATTTTCTTTGTAACACCACCATATTTTTGCTGGTATTCACTCATGCCGAAGTAGACTACCTATATGTGACGTTTGTATTGTCGTATGGGAAGCCTTTGGATATTTAACACCATTGTTGTTTAAAGAACCCGACGAGACGTCGGTTTGGTTTTAAGATGGGAAAATGCTTTTAAAAAAACTTGATGGTGTGGGAGTCAGTACCTGGGTGGTTTGACTATGCATCATCCGTAAGGACCGATTCCTTTGAGAAATTCATCCAAGCATAAGACAGTACGACCACACGGGTAGAATGGGATGCCCCTGGCCGAGTAAGTAGCTAAAACGTAGGTGTCTAGCATGTTGGCAGGTGAGAAGCACTGGTATGGTGGAGTATACGGCAATCTCCTGTAGTGGGGATGTGTCGTGGGGTCCATACGGTGAGGCCTAAGTAGATGAGGGTCTGAGCCTAGCCAGATGCTTGGTGGACAGATTTCACCCATCTGTGTGACACGGGACATTTATGGGTTGGTTACAGAAAATTCTTGTAGTGAGCTCTTCGTTGTCGGCTATATTTGATCCATATGTGTCTGGTAATATAAGAAATTCGCGGCATGTGGGTAAAGCAAGCAACCTCTGTAGAGTTTAGTCAAACTGTTTAAACAGTCATGCCCATGGTCATGGGCGGATGTGAGGTGTTCCTCATAGTATAGTTTTGTTTTTTAAACTTCTTTAATGAAATGGTTTGTGGGATGGGAGCCATTAGCAGAGTTTGCCTTTGTGGCGAACGGCCAGCCTTTGTGATTGAGAACGAGGCTGTGTGACTCGGGGTGTCTTTCGGCACCAGGGTGTCGGTTTTATGCTGAGATGGCACGGTGTTAGTTTTGTGCTGAGACGGCACGGTTTTGGTTGTGCTGAGACAACACGGTGTTGGTTTGTGCTGAGACGACATGGTGTTGAGTTGGGAATGGGACTTATGATTACTATGACAGGTTGTTGCAAAGCGACCTGAGAAATGGGGCGAGGCGTGGGTCTTGTTCTTGTTCTTAGACTGGTATAGTCTGGGGCGTCACATGACACCCATGGAAGGCCAAGATCTTGACCTGAGCTCACTGTCATCTCTTCTCTCTCTGCTGAGATGGAGGCCTTGATGGTCATGCTCCCATTGTCTTCCTCGTTGGTAGCTACCACCTTTGGATGAGCCAAGCTGTGGGACATGCTCAGTCGCCATTGTACCACCATTCCATCGCCAACGCGTAGGCGCTCAGGGCCCAGATCCTCTAGCCTCCCATGGCTCCTCCATTGAGAGACCTCATGGTACTAAGAGAGATGGAGAGAGGAGGGGGAACTAGGGAACAGGGATAAGGAGGAAGACAATGTGGTCCCCATCTAGATTAGAGATAGTGATTTACATGTGGGCCTTTTAATTTCTTTGATGATCGGCATGCCACGTGGATGTCACGTCAGAGAAAATCGTCTTTAAAATAACTGAGGGAGTTGTTTTGCATGGTTTAAATAATTAAAGGGGTCGATATGTGCAGTTTACGGTTGAGGGATACGAATGAGATCCAACCCATATTTGAGGAAGGAAAATTGGACTTTTCCCTCCCTTTGCGATGATACGGGCCGGATTTTGAGTGTGCTTCGGATGTTGTGGGTCAGAATCCGTCGGTCTTAGAGCATGTTCAATGATAGAGATGAGTATCGTCTCTTAGACAATACAAGATTATTTAGAGACCGTGTCTTTATAACAGTTGAGACGATAAAGGCTCTAACCATTAACTCAAAACATATTCCTTATATTACTGTTCTTTCTATTTTTTTACCCTCATGCAACCATGTTTCCATATTATAGAGGCTAAGAATCGTTGTTAAAGCGTTGTTATCCATAACAACGATGTTTTGTCTCTTCTCTTTCTGTTTCTTTCATGTCAACAAGTATTCCTAATTAACATCGCTAAAAGACCACTATTAACGATCATTGTACATGTCCTCAGTAGTTCCGAATGTTAGGCCTGATACTTTCAAAGTATTAAGAGAACGAAGTATTAAGGCGGTCTATTGGACCACTGTAAATCTATATTCTTATAGAAATTAATTTTTATATTAAAATTATATTCATTTTGGGACGGGGAAATATGAACGAGGAAGAACCAAACCGTTACAGAATTATATAGCCCTCAACGACCACTGAGCTGCAGTCTGCAGATCACGTATATATAGCTCGATTTTGTTTTGTAGTTCATCCTGCCGCTATATACGTCGTGTTGTGTAATGTACTTCTTCCGTTTTAAAATACAAGGGATTTTGAAAATGATTGGGACACTTTTTAATACTATGAATCTGGACAAAAAAAACTTTTCAGATTCGTAATACTAGAAAGCATTTCATTTGTCCAAATCTCTTATATTTTGAGACGGATGGAGTATAGTATAACAAAGGTGAGTCGGTGTGACGCCTTAGGACTTTAAAATTTCTCTTTTTTATTAGTATGTTTTTTAAACCGTTAAATATGTATTTGTACAAAAAGTTGTTTAAAAAATCAAATTATAATAATTAATATATATATTAAGTAGGAAGGTAGCCCACACGTTCACGTGGAAACGCATGGTACACTCTGCTCGATACACTTATAAGAGCAAAATATATACAGAAAAACATTTGCTACACTTCAAAAGTATGATTTCTCCAATTTTTTCGTCGGTATTGCTTATTTGATTAATCGTCATAAACAATTATTTATAATCTTTTTGATCATCTTATTTAGACTTATTTTATTTAGAAAACATGTCTACCAAAATAAGTTCAACATAGCCTAAGGTGGTTCTAGTTTTTTAATTGGATTAGCAGTATAGTTTAATTTTTATTAATGGATGGATTGGGCGGGACATGAGGCTCTATGTAGCCTAACGTGAATACAATTTGATAGCTAAATATAATTGGACAATATTATTTTTGGAATGTGAACTGTCATAAATACATGATTGAATAAGATACGTAGTGGAAGGTGGAGGTGGTATATATAGATATATATTTAAGGTATATCTAACGGTTGAAAATAATGGGTTCACCGATTTAAGTGATAAAGGATGGCTAGATATTTTGCTTTTTTCGGAATTTCTAGAATTTTTTCTATTTTATTATGGTATCACATGACAGCCTAGGAGCATTTAACGTTTGTAAGAGTAACACAATGTGGCTTTATACTAAAAAGACTATAATCTAAAGTCGATTTGATGGTACATAGAATATAGTTTTAAGCACCTACATGTAAGATCATTTAGCTTATTTGAATTATTTGACCATATTAATTTTGCAAAAAGGTATGATTGCTCATTTTACATGTTTTGAAGCCTAAATACCAATCAAACATAATTTCTTCAAGTTTACTCATTTGAAAACAGGGTCGGACAACAACTCTAATTTTGAAAAGTGGGGCCAAATGAGCAAACTTGAAAAATTGGAGTCAAATTAATAGTCAGACTTTAGAACACCGTCAAATAAGCAATTATCCCTTTTAAAAAATATGAAGTAATAGACTATTTTCTCTAACTAAGGCACCAGATCTTTTTATACAGTAGCAACTCTTCATCTTCATATTTGAGAAATTTTTTTCCTATATAGTGTCTATCTAGTTTAGCTATGCCTATTTAAAAAAAATGTATAATGATGCAACCTGCATTTGCGTTTGTTCAATTATTTAATATGTTTTATGGTAATTTAGATAGCATGTAAAATAGCAGCGGTTTATTTGTTCCTCCAAATTATTTTTTATGTAATGGCTTAGACTCATATTACAATTAACTATTATTTTTTTACACACTGAATGTCTAGTTTAGTTATGTATGTTTGCAAAACAATATATCATGGTGCACCATATGTTGCTGAATTATTTCATAGTTTTTAATGGCAAGTCCGATAGCACGTAAAATGGTAGAGGTATTGTCCATCAATAAAAACATTAATTGAAACATGAATTTATAATTTTTGTTTGGATACTATTGATTTAATATAACTATGTATGTATGTTTGTAGACCAAAGTATAATAATGAAATATATTTGACAGTTTTTTTAAGTATTCATCTACAATTTAGATCATATGCAAAGTATACAGGTCGAGTGTGCTCCTAAATTTGATACAACGAAATATAGGTATATAGATCTTAAATTGTTGGTTTAAATATCAATAGAGCACCAGTTAGATTAATAATCATATGTGTACCTTAAATTTATAGTTTTTTCAATATCTATAATTATTTGTTGATCGCTGAAAATAGAGAAGGAGAGAACCTAAAGGAGTGAATAGGTGGGAAAAGGTAGATAATATTGTGCGCATGTGACAAATATGAGATGTGGAGGTAAAGGGGACTCTATTTTTCAAGTCTCTCTAAACTATCTAAGTAAAAAATCGATGATTTTTTTCTCAGATTCAAGTGATTTTTTTAATCTTTAGGATATGAAGCGGTCGCTTGAGATTTTTTGAAAGAATATTCAATTGCTCTATCAATTTAAGTAAAATTTGATGGTTAGGTTCTTTTGAATCTCTAAGTTTTTTCTAGCTTTAAGATGTGACACGTGGTGACTTAATCAAACTTTATTATGTAAAATGATTCATGACAATATAATATAATAGATATTGTTATTTTTAATGATTTATTCTTATTCGATATCTCATGCATAGGACTATTTGTGCTCGAAGTTAGTAGAGTTTATTTTCTTAGAAATAAATTTAACGGGTTCACCAGTTTCAGTTATTTTTATCTTTAAATATATAGTTAAAATAATAGCTTTAGCTATAAAATAGGAGGCTGAGAGGGAGGAACATACGTACGCACCTCAAGCCTGAGCATGTGGAGAAGAGGTTAGGCCCATAGAAGAGAGGAAAGGCCATATGACTTTTTATTTTTATCTAAAAATAAATATAATAATTAAAAATTATGGGTCCATCGATTTGTTAGTATCATATAAGAGCATTTATAAAAATACCATATGACGACTTAAAAGTTATTGTAAAAAAATTAATTAACTTTTAGTATTAATAGATTAAGTATTAATGAGTTTTTTTGTCACGTACTTGCAAAATATTTCCCCAAACTGACAGCATCGAATGAACTAGACGACAAAATATTTCCCCAAATAGATCTATGAACTAGACGACAGAGATGGGACACCAGCACACTCGGGTTGTGGACCGATATCCATCCAACCAAAGCGCCGCAGGCGCGAGCGTGGTGGGCCTGCGCCGAAGCAGGATATCAATATGTGTATACTAATTAGATCGAGACAGCACATTAATAATTAATAAACCACAGAAAGGTAGTTCGCGATTTTATTATGTATTAATAAACCACAGAAAGGTAGATCGCGAGTTTATTATGTAGTTTCGTATTAAGTCATTTGAATTTTTTAAGTCAAATTTTATTAAGTTTGATTGAATTTATAAAATAATTTAGTAACATCTAAAATGCTAAATCAGTTTTATTAAATCTAACATAGAATATATTTGGATTATATGTTTGTTTTCTGTTAAAAACACTATTATATTTTATTATAAACTTGATAAAATTTAAAAAAGTTTGATTAGAAAAAATGTTAAATAACTCATAATATAAAAGGAAGGAAAGGGAGTAGTTATATGAACGAAGGGAGTAGTTATACGGTATTATCATGTTAACGTATTGAACGGTGAAATTACTATATATGGAATTGACAAACTACCCAGACGGTTCACATGCTGCGTACAAAAATATATTATATATTCAATCGAAAGTATTTAGTGTGTGTGTGGTAGCTAGTACATGGTGTGGAGCTAACATTAGGGGTACAGATGGTCAGAACGTATCAAATATTGTTTTATTATTTTTATGGATATGGTCGAGAAATTTTCATATTTAGAAATTTCACTAATTAGTGTTGACTTCTATACAAAGTTGATAAAAGTTAGAAAAACAAAAATGATAATATTATTATTATATTAATTTTACATGAATGGTATCGGTATGGAAAGAAAATTTTTGTACGGCTTTTTCACTCCTAGCTAACATTAAAAATTGACTATACTAATCACTAAAAACCCTGCACGTTGCCCGGAATATTTTTGTTCAGGACACCGTTGAGATGGGCAGGTGCCATGTGATTTGACCGCACAGGGCCCTAAATTTCCATGTTTCAATCCAAAGCTACTGCGTTTCAACATGTTATCTATCTATTCTATTATTTCATATTTCAAAACTTCCCTCTTTGATTTGGCTAAAACACAATTATTATTTTTTGGCTCCGAGAAGTATTCAATATTAATAATCATATCAACCTCAAATAAATGTAAAAAAAATGAATTAGTGCATTAGGATCTTCCTAAACAGGAAGCACTTATTGACTTATTGCCCACCCTAAATAGGGTGCCACCACTGTTGACGCAACATACTCCCTCTCGAATTGTTAGTTATGGTTAGCCCTATGGTTGTTTATATTATAAAGCATACACTACAAATTCAATCATATGCTAAATACATTGGTTAATTTTCTAGTAAATTATAGGAGCCTATATTCTATTAAAAGAGCCCTTATATTTTTTAAATAATGGATTTTTATTAATCCGGTCTCTATATCCACGAAGGATATACACGACCAAAAGGATACAAGAGCACTTAGACTCATGTCTCAACAAAGAGAAGAACACACAACCAAAAAAAGACAAACCTATGACCTCGGCACATCCTTGCTTCCTGATATCCTTTTTTTAAGTGACCAAATTTGACGAGTACAAGTCGTCTTGACGCCACCACACCTAGTGCGCCGTCACTGTGAACCTCCACAGGGAGCAAGGTCCCGCCGAGGAAGCCCCGCCGCCGCCTTCCTCATAGCCGCTCCGCCTACTCGGGTAGCGGCAAGGCGGGCAGCGGGGAGAGGAGACAAGGAGTCAAACCACTATGTGCTGGACACTCAGCTAAAATGAGCCCTTCTATGGGGCACCATAAATAAATTACTCTATAGAACACGTCCCCATGATATCTACATTTGCCGTTGGTAGGATTCGTACATGCATAATAGTCACTGAACACTTATGCATCCTTGACAATGTTAGGTAAGGCATAAAGGATATGCTAACATGGAGAGCTAGCATGTCATCCACACAATGAAGGTAGACAAAGGCGCATACCACGGAGAACTCGATCGCATGCGCTATCCAACAAGGATGTCGATTGTTTCAAACCCATACTCTTGCTTAGCTAATCCATAGGAAAAATAACTAGCCTTGCACTTTTATCAAAGCATTTGACATCAACGTAAACGGGAATACGAAAACATAAACAACTAATTATTACATAGGCTGCCTGACCAAATTAGATAATTCAGCGATAAGCACGCCTACCAATTCTACACATACTGCTTAAAAAACACACAAAAGGAACGACATTATAGGTGATGAAATACTAAAATCGAAACCTATAGACATTTCCCCATCTTCATGGCATGAAAAAAATAGAACCAATACCTTTAAACAACTATAGATGCTGGATCTAGAGAAAAACTGACACCAATACTATAGGTGCTATTTTTTAAAAAAATAATACCTTTAATATATTATAGGCGTCAGTTAAATAAAAAACCAACACCTATAATATATTATAGATGCTGATTTTAAAAAACCGGCACCTATAAAAACCGAGCCGAGCTAGGATTCTCTTTTGCCTCCCCTTCTTAGCACAATGAGAGAGATAGCCAAGTCATCCTTATCCACGTTTCCCTTCACCCCTCTCTCTCTCCCGCCCCGTTCACCTCCAGTTTGCATCGACGGTGCACGGCCGCCTCAGCGGCCTCCTGTCTTGCTACGCCGGTCGGGGTGCTGCACGACCGCTTCAACCAGGACAGCCGCCCGTCGACGCTAGGAGCTGCAGCCCCTCCTCCTCCCCTCTCCGCTGCTGCGGGCAGCTCCGCCGGCTGCGACGATAGTGACGGAGAGCGGATTCGGCGGTGAAAACTTCTCCCGCGGGTGGATCTGACAGCGTCGGCGGCTCCCACGGGTGGATCCAGTGGCGGTAGCTTCTCTCCTCCTCTGTCCCACCCCGCCACCTTAGCCCCTTCTCCTCCTCCCATCTCCACCGCTGCGTCATCGTGGCGCCGACCCCCTCGACAGTGGCGACTCCTACGGATCCGTCAATGGCAACCTTGATGTCTCAGTGAGCGATTTGTTCTTTGTGAAATTATTGGATATCCAGTTAAAATTTTCTGTTACTTGTAATGTATTGTTCGATGGATCGATGGTGATTTGTGTTGTGTCCTTTGGGGGATTTTGTTGGATCGATGATAGTCTGGGCATGATGGAGAGCGGCTCGATGAGCCAATGCATCGAGCCGGCTGTTTTTTTCATTCCTGGAACATGGTTCCTCCTCATAGGTTCCAGCTACGAGGTGCCGGTTGGAAAATCCGGCACCCATGTCGGTTTTCCAGCCAACACATTTTATCATTTCTGTAGTAGTGACAAGCAAACCAACTAGGGGTAGACTGCTAATTAATTAGAATCAACCTTAAGAAGCAATAAATCCCGCAACGCTCAAACTAAACATCAACATTACCTGTAAAGGAGTCTAATTAAAACAACAACGTACGTATATCATAATACACAGCGGGCTCCGTTGATCGATATAACCTCCCGGTGATCGATTTGTCGAGTTCAATGCAAGGAATTTGTGCCTGTGTCCAGTCATGCGATTGCTGGCTCTGTTGTCCAGGAACCAAGTGTCCATGGCTGCGCCCATGCCATCAATTGACATCAACCCTGCTGTTACGCAGCCCATCAGCCTACACTAGCCTACATCAGCAAGATGGGACTTGGCCTCTTGTCCTTCTTCGTCGATGGCCGCCCTAGCCGTTGGCTCGATCGTCACCCAGATACCTTTGATTTCCACCATTGCTTGCTTCTAAATCCCCAAGCTGGTGTAGTTCGTTGCTGTCAGTTGAGGGTGGAGGAATGCACTCCCTGTGCTCGTGTCAGGGTTTACAATTTCGGTTCAAAATTTAAGTATGAAAATCCCCGAATTTTTTGGAAATTTCGGTGACACCGAAATCCCAAAATTTTAGTCCAAAACAAAATTGAAAACCCTGTTCCACCTTCCCATGTTCGCCGTCACGATCTACATAGTTCTCACACCGCTTACTTGCACAGGTTCTCAATAAAACACCTTGACGTCGTTCTGTTACTAATCCGGCACGACACAGCTTGCGTCGCCGAAGACATAGCAGAGAACAGTGTATGCAAAATAGATTTGTAGAGCAATTTTCTGGTATTTCCCTTGAACAAAATGCAAGAGCTTACAAACTTCGAAGTGTGCTTACACTGCTTAAACAAACTCAAGGAATCCGAGGCTACAACGTGCCATCCCATGCTGCAGATTTTCCCGGACTCCACTCAACCCACACCACACACATTCAATGCCCACACACGCATACATAGCAAACAATTACGACTTATTTAGCTTCTGCCGTTGCATCCGGTCAACGCCCGGAGCTCCAAGTTGCCACACCAAGGAGTAAACAGCAACAGTAATGAAATTGCAAACAAATCACTCTGCAAAAGTAAACCCTGATCCACGAAACTTCTCGTTGAGAAACTTATCTAGACTCTCAGCCATCTCAGGCGTGACGTAGTTCACCCAATCTCCAACTGCACCCTTCCGGAAGTACGACTCATTTGGGACCTCGACGTTTACCACTCGCCGAAAACCTGCGTTGTTTGCACCCATAGATTTAAGCCTCTGGAAGCTGCATAGATCGATAATGCTCTCAACAATCCCTGCTTCCTTCTCAGCGTGTGAGAATGGTTGCCCGATAAATTCTGCAATCTTCTCAACATTTTTTACGGGATCACGTAGGATCTCCTCATACTTTAAGAATAGAACCCTATCTGGCATCGCTTGGCTCGCTTTCCAGTACTCGAGGATATGCTCCCAAATGGGGCTCCCAAAATATGTACCCTTGTGGATGGACTCCCACACATCAGAGAATGACATGGCATTAGATTTAGATCGGTTGATGAAATGCCAGTAAGAAATTAACATGTCCTTTGGTTGCCTGTGATAGAGAAAATAATGTAATTATGAGTACTAGACTATTTATCCAGAAATTTAACATGTTCTTTATTTGCCTGTGATAAAGAAAATAATGTAATTACCATGGCTAGCTAGTAGACAGAAATTGGCCATTGGGTGCACAATATGATCTACATGTGTGTATTAATATGAACAAAGTTTACTTAACCTATTTCTTCTTTGCTAATTTCTACTAACTTCCATGCCCAAGTCAATTCTCACCTTTGTTTCGACTTTTGGAGATACTACCTCCATCTTTTAATATTTGACATTCGTTTAGTTCAATTTTAATTAAACTCCCCAACGTCAAAATAGTAACGGAGGGAAAACTATTATTTCTGACATTTCTATTTGTGTTTTTCATAGTCAACCAGATTCACGCCTTTTCTTCATGCTGTGTACATTAAAATCAATCTTTGGCGTGTTTGTATGGGTGTGCAGTGGAGTGGGGATGTGCGTGTCTTGTGCGCCTCTCTCTGTCGATCGTTACATACAACGTCCATTATCGCATGTAGGTTTAGAAGTGAGGAGCCATCTTACATCACTTACCTACATATGTAAATGATTTTGCAGCCAGGGTGCTCGGTAATGGAGGCTGGCAGGACCGAGAACGATGCGTGCGTGCTCATCAGTCGCGGCGACGGCATCACGGCGAGCCTAGCCTCGTCTCCGGCGAAGTACACGGCCTCCATGAACGGGACGCAGTCGTGCGGGTTGAGCCGGAGCAGCGGATGCTCGGCGCCTGTGGCGGTGGCTTGCCCGGGCGGTGGGTACGCTGCACGCGCCGCCGTGGCGAAGGCCAGGGCCTTGAGCCACGTGGTACCGCACTTGGGCAGGCTCGCGAGGACGACGTCGCCGCCGTCGCGCGGCGCGAAGCGGCGCTGGATCGCGATGAACCCGAGCACCCAGTCCTCCCGGAACCAGGCGCCCTGGTACAAGCGCATCCTCTGCGGCGTCGCGTGCAGCCTGCTCGGGAGCGCGGCGACGATGTCGCGGTACTCCTCGGCGACAGGCTGCGTCGGGATGGCCGCACCGTCATCGTCATCATTGTCGACGACGACTACGTCCTTGAACGGGATGGGACCTGCTCTCCCGGCCATGGCGTTAGTTGCTGGCACAGCACTGCCCAGACGGAGTAGTGCGGACTACATACAACGATGAATACTGGCACAGCATTACACAGACGGCACTATATATATACGCCTATGGCGTGGGAGACAAGGAAAGGGATACTCCAACTTAATTGATGGGCAATTGAGCCAGGGAGACAGGGACCATCGCCGAGAAAGGGAAGCCTCACAAATAACTCTGTTATGTCTGCGTTTTTTATATTCAAACTTTGTGGTAAATAAGGTCATTTGCTATAGAGGCTATTACTGTTATAAGTGGCCGCAGGCATGTCATATTGGCTAAGTGGGGAATTATTTTAAAATCTCGAGAAGACTTTTTCTCCTTTTTTTTCATGTCATTGTTGACACAAAATCTGTCCCGTCGGGTATGCCAAATGATGTGTTGACATAGATCCTGCGTGTGACACACGAATGCCTGGGAGATCTGCTTAGCTCCAGTGCAGGTCTTAAAATTGATGAGATGCGGGCGTGCTAGTCAATTTAATCCTGCAACTGACAAGTTATATAAACAGTAGATCAAAGAGCCGATCGGCTAACAAGCCGATAGAGCAATTCCAGCTGGTGCCGATACTAGCCGATATCGATATGGTTTTGAACAAACGGCTATATATCCAAGATAGATTCCGACACCTGATGTAAATAACGATATAAAGACAATCGGCTGATGATAATGCAATAAAACAATAATATAATCCAACAGAAACCAATCGGCTAATAGTAATATGATAGAATAAGCGTTGATCCGAAGGTTAAAACATACATCGGCTGGAGGTCCGATGTCATTAAATTCAAACGATTAGATAATCAATGAAACCTTTGTTGTCATCGGCTATATCTAACTTGTATATAATCCTTGTGAGTCGATGCAACGTCCAGATAACTCATCGGCTGAAACCCCAATGGAACTCTTATTGGCAATCAATAAACAGGCTAGAGATTATGGTTCTAAGCATGACTAAGCTGATGCAGTGCAAAGTATGAAAAGAAACATAATATCTAGACAATCAAGCCTTCGATTGATTTTCAGTGTGGTAGAAACCTTAGCTAATCTAGATCGACAAAACAATTTAGCCGATACCGGCAAAACCTTAGAAAAGATCTGACCGATACAAGTAAATTGAATAATCGACTTAGATTAACTATTATATATGATAAATAGGTAGGCAAATATATCAACCGAACCAGAGCGATCCAAGAGGTCGAAACGATGCAGCCTTGAACAACACCAATGTAGCCGATACAATTGCCAGGGCCGGCGAAACGTAGGACTTACCCCTTCGCTGGAGATCGAAAGCCGATGCAGTCCCATGTCAGGTGCCATGTTTCGCTGGTTGATAAATAAAAACCTCAGGAAAAAGGGTGACGATGCGCCCAGAGTAGTTATATTGATCGAGAGATATTTTACATAAACCCCGGGTGTACATATTTATACCCATGAGTAGATACTAGTTCTTATTGAACAACACACAAACTTTTGTAAAGATAAAATAAAAGATATAAGTCCTATTCGGACTCTAAACAATCTTTTCTAAAAGTAAAGGAAAACTAACTGACTCTAACTAATTAATAGATAACTTGTCATGCTGCATCCTCCTCGAACTTGGTCTCTTCTGGATAAACTTTCTTTAATTGATTAATTTCCTTAACCGAATTCATCAAGAATCCAACTGCTGACAACTTGATATGTCTATCGGCTAATTCCTGGACTCTGAAGCCGATACGATTCCTAAGTGATGACTTCGGAGCTTACCAAATTTTGACATTAACAGTCATCTAGTTGGTTATGAATTTTTTTAAAAAAAAATAACAAGATAGATTAATATGTGATAAATCACTTCACAATCATGCAAGGTCAAATTTAACTTCTAAAAGTTGCGACGAACAAAAATAGATGTGAATATACGTTAATTGGCCATGGTTTAATTCTTTTTTGTAACTTGTTGAAGTTGAATTTTAACTTATATGTTTGTGGTGTGATCTATCACATATTAGAATATCTTGTTAATTTTTTTAATTTTTTGTAATCATTTAGATGATTTGTAAACATTGACGGATGTCCACTCGAGTGTTTAGAATCTACTCCTAGACTAACTTTGACTGTTTGCATTCGTTAGGAGGACAAAGGGAGAAGAAATCTCCCGTTTTCCGCTTGCTTGCTTTCTGAACTATTAAACAGTGCCTTTTCTTGAAAAACAATTATAGGAAAGTTCCTTTAAAAAATCATATTAATCCATTTTTCAAGTTTAAAATTATTAATATTCAATTAATTATACGTTAATGACTTACCTCGTTTTGCGTATCTTCTCAATCTTATTCTTTCCCCTCCTCACAAACACACCTGACCAGAAAAGGTCACACCACCTAAATTAGAGGCTTGTGCTAAGTGCTTGTTTATTTCAGCCCCCAGTTTTTTACGTAGCGACCGTTGCTAAACTTTTTATTATTATCCGATCAATTGGAACTTTTATGCTCTGAACCCTAGGTCAACAAAAAGAAACAACTATAAACCCTAACCTCATGGTATTTCCACTGCCAGCATCTCACTCTCATTTTCTTCACCCACCCCCACTTCCTCTCCCTACCGAACCAAACACAACAATGCCACTCGTCTCTGGCTCTCTCTCCCTTTTTCCCTTCTTCGCCGGTGGTCCTCCTCTTCCCTCCCTAGTGGTGCCGCCTTCCCTTCTCTTTGCCTGCACAATTGGACCATCGTGGGCCGACGAGCTCCCTGGCTTAGGGCGATGAGATCGGTGGTGTCGAGCTCCATGTGGCGCCGCTCGAGTTAGAGCTCTCTCCCCTCTTCGGCAATGAGATCGAGTTGTCGCCGCCTCTCCTTCTCCGGTTGTTGCTAGCGACACGGATTGAGGGTGGCTTGGATCGACGTGGTCCTTGCGGTGAGCTCCCTCTCCGACGATGGTGCCTGCAATGAGCTCCACTCCCCCCTAAACACACACACACCCCTCCGCCGCAACAAGTTCCCTCCTCTCGGCCGCTGCGACGAGCTCCCTCCCCTCCCTCCCTGGTGGTGTAGGCCCCAACAAGGCATGGGCCGAGTAGCTCATGTCAGCAATGACCTTGGCGGGGGTAGCTCGTCTGCGCCATCTAAGCCTTCGTCGCCTGTCCTTTTCAACCGCTCGTCGGACGTTAAGCTCAGCAGATTTGGTCTCGTGCTCGCTGGAGCTATGCGGGAACAACAAGGGCAAGGAGCAGACAAGAACCACGACAGGGGCAGTCCGTGGTAGCAACAACCTCGGTAGGAGTAGCTTGTCGATGGTCATTGCTGTCCTTCCATTGTCGGTAGTGTCTTCCCAGTAGTGGCGTCGACTTTGTTTGGAGCCCAATCTCTAGCCTCCATGTTCCTCTTGCTTCTCTCCTCTCTCTGAATTTTCATCCGCTCTTGTAATCTCCTAGACCACGCGTCTACCATTGAACTGCCTTCTCTCCCCTCAAGCCATCATTACCTCTCTAGGTTCATATGACACCGGTGAAACACTACTACAGGAAGCCTATTAGTGTCAGCTGGGAACTGGCTATAGGTGCAGGATTCCCAACTGGCACCAATTTGAGAGCACCTATGCCCAGGCATACAGGTGGCACCTATAGAGATTATAGGTGCTAGTTATTAGTTAATAACTGGCACCGATAAACAATGAATCCAAAAAAAAAAGTACCAGCTTGATGTAAGGGCTTGAATAGCTGATGCATCGAGAAGCTCGCCGCGGGACCGGGACTGCCACGCAGCTTGCCGTCGTCACGTACTGCACCATGATCTGCTTGTATCCTCTGTCTGGCGAGGCCTAACCCTCTCCTTGAACCCTTGGCTAGCAGCGGTGGTGGCGGCGACGCCTCCATCCACCTCACCGCCAGCGTCCTCCCCCCGGTCTCGATGCTACGCTCTCCGGTCCATCCATTCCTCGTCGCTCCTCGTCCCCAATCTCCCCATGCGCTGAAGTGATCCGCTCCATCCTTCCACCTTCTCGCAACCAATTAAGGCATGCAAATAAATAACAAGTCAATGAAAACGACACAAATTGGACAGAAAGTGACACTGAAAGAAATTCCACCAAACCTGCTCGTTGCTTTGCCAACGCCGGAGGAGGATGGGGATGACGTCAACTAGCCCCGACCTCCAGGCGGCCAAATCCGGCGCGGCTGGGAGAGAGAGCCCGGTGCGGCGGCAAGACGGAGAGGGCGCCGCCGGGGAAAGGAGGAGACGAAGGATGGGAAGGGGTGACGGACGGAGAGGGAGGAGGAGGACGAGGACGAGAGGCAAGAGGAGGATGAGGCCACGGACGTGTGGTGTTGGAGTGGCGGCGATGTGCGAGCAGGGTGGGGTCGTGGGGAGCAATGTGCGAGCGGTGGAGAGATAAGGTGCGATTGGTGAGGAGGTAAGGATCAATCGGCTCGGAGAAGTGCGGTGTGGTGGTTTTTATGTGTACCAGGTTTTTAATTAACTGACAACTATAATGTATTATAGGTGTCTTTTTTTAGAAACCAGCATCTATAGTATTGGTGTCTTTTTTTCTTTAGAATCGACACCTATAGTTCTCCAAAGGTGTTGATTCTATATTTTTTCATCCCGTGGAGTTACGAAAAGGTGCATAGGTGCCGGTTTACCTATGTGCGGATACCTATAAGAGGTTTTGTTGTAGTGAAACCACCCCTTTCCTCCACAGTGGCATTCGAACCTACGTGGAATCTAACACCACGGGATGAGACCACACATTGGGCATGATGTAAAGCAATGAAAAGGTAACTACCACTTGGCTTTATTATAGCCTGAACTAATCGGGACCTATACTCCACCAATCCTAAGGAGACCACCATGTCTTTTTACACTCTCTTTTTAGTACCCACATCAAAGGCTAAAACTCTATATTTTGAGACAGAGAGAGTACATGAGATGATGATAATATAAGAGGTGGATTAATTATTAGGATCCACTACTACAAAAACGATTTTTCTGGACGAGGCCTCCGATAGATTCCAGACGGGCCATAAGTGGCCGCGCCTGAAAAAACCGATGCGGCATTATCCCGTGCGGGCGGCTTAAGTGGACCGCACGGGAAAATCCATATTTCCGTGCGGTCCCTTAAGTGGACCGCACGGGATAATGCCGCACTATTCCATGCGGCCCACTTAAGCGACCGCACGGAAATATGGATTTTTCCGTGCGGTCCACTTAAGCCGCCCGCACGGAAAGGGCCCGCTACTGTTGGACAATGTGACATTTTCAGGATTTTTCCTACTTATTTTCCTTCTCCTCTTCTTTATAATGCTATAATTTATATTGTGGGCTGGATAAAATAAAGTGGATTTTTGTGAAGATATATAAAAACACCTAGTTTCCATTTTCCTTGGTTTCACACAAAAATTCCTTATATTTTATTCTCAGCAAAATAAAGAAAATCGGCCTGTCTGAAATTAGATTGAATTTTTAGGGGGTCAAAACTAATAAAATAAATTATGGAAAAATTATATTAATTCATTATAAATAAGATAGTATTTTAATAAATTATGTTCCTTATACACTTTCATATAATTTAATGCTTTTTTGGATGAGGTACGAGTTTTGCCGATTAGGGTTTAGGGTTTAGGGTTTTGACCAATTTAATTGGGGATCTAGATGTAAAGATAAAATCATGCCAAAATTCCAGTGAGTCTAACATATTGAGTAGCATCCACATGAATTTTTCCATGATTTTATCTTACACCAATTAGTTTTAACAATTCACTAAGCTTATCTTTGAGTCTGTCGTCAAACGGTCATAACTCGAGTGTCCTTCGATAAAACAGCCATATCTTTTTCATACGGATTCAAAATCAGACATATAATATATCGACGGACATCTACAGAAAAAGTTACATCCGTTGCTCCCCGCTTTGCCGGGTTCGGCGAAATCAAAATCTCGAAATTCCGCTTGCAAGATTGTGTTTTTGAGGTGAGAAGCTTCGGGACCCTTTTCGATAGAACTTTGAAAAATTCTACGGACCACATATTTCGTCTGTTTGAGCTTACATTTTCTGTGGTTGGTTCCTGCGTGCTCCTATGTGTGAAAAAAATATTAGAAAAATAAAATAAAAATAAAAAAGTTGTTTTCTCTCTCCTCTACACTAGAGAGAGAAATCCAGAGAGAAAAATAATCTTCCGTGGGCCTCTTAAGCTCGGCATCTTTCCGTGCGGGCCTCTTAAGAGGCCCGCACGGAAAGATTATCTTTCCGTGCGGGCTGTTAAGCTGCCCGCACGCGATGATCATCACCGCCTATATAGGGTGCGCGGGCTCCGAAAATTTCTAAGTCCCGACAAACCCTAGATCGACCACCGCCGCTCCCCTCCACTCCCCTCCCCCTTCCCTCCCATCCCAGATCCGCCGCGGAAGAGGGGCGGCGACGGCGGCAGGCGATGGCAGCGGCCTCCCTCGGCTTCCCTCCACCTTCCCTTCCCTCCCAGTTCCGGCGGAGGGGAGGGGCGTCGGTGGCGGAGGGCGACGGCAGCGGCGGGCGACGGTGGCGGCCTCCCTCGGCTCCCCTCCCCCTCTAGCTCCGATCACGGCCGCCTCGTCCCCCATGGCCGCCTCCTCCATGCCTCCACCGCCGCCGACTCCTCACCGACCGCCGCCTGCACCGACCGCGGCCGCCTCCTCCACCGGCCCTCCACCGGCCTCGGCCTCCTCGTCCCCCGCCGCCTCCACCAACCACGACCGCCTCCTCCACGGCCGGCCTCTACCGCCGCCTCCACTGACCGTGGCCGCCGTCACCACCGACTGCGGCCGCCTCCTCCTTCCAAAATTTGTTGTAAAATTTGTGATGATGTGAAATTTGTTGTAAAATTGTTGTAATAACATGTGAAATTTGTTGTAAAATTGTGATGATTTGAAATTAATTTTTAAATCAATTTGCAAGGAGGAGGCGGGTTAGGGTTAGGGTTAGGTTTTGATTTTAGGAATTTTTTTTTTGTGATTTTTCATTTTCGCGTGCGGACGGCTTAACGCGACCGCACGGGAAGATCGATTATCCCGTGCGGTCGGATTAAGCGGCCCGCATGGGATAATGGATCTTTCCGTGCGGGCCGCTTAAGCCGACCGCACGGGATAACCGATCTTCCCGTGCGGTTGGACTGCCCGCACGCGAAAATGGTCTTTTCCCAGACCTTTTCGCGCGTGCGGGCAGGCCTTCCGCACGGGAAGATGCCTTTCGGCCCGCACGGAAAAACCGTTTCTGTACTAGTGATCAGATCGACTATACTGGACAGCTGGTTTTGTTTAGGACCCGTGGGTGATCACGCGTCACCGTGCCCCAAATATGTAGAACTCCGAGCTAACCGTCGTGTAACTCGAGTGTATGAACTTGCTGCTTGTTTTCTTAAATTAGACTTGCCAGTTGTTACGTATATTTGCTTGCACTGTTAGCTTAGGCGATCGAGTGTTTCTTTTTCTTTTAGACTAAAAGAAACACAGGCCAAAGCTCAGGCTTCTTCCATTGGTATCGAAGAGAATGAGGAGGTAACTCGCTAGTGAGTACGTATGTGCTACATCAGTTAGAGTAAGTTAATTTGATCCCAAAATGAATTGATTTCAGGGTAGATCCGATCCTCAACGCCAGTGGCAACTGAGACTGCCTGTAGCAATATTATATTGCCTTGCTGGATTGATTAATGAGTAGTCGTAAGTACTTGGTTTGTTGCGATGAATCGCTCGTGTCGATACTCGAAGGAGACAGCTAGGAAACTCTTCTCTGTCGATCAATCTGGCCAACGCATGTGACGCTAGTGAAAAGAAAACGAGGAAATTAACAAAAAACTAGTGGACCTGCATGCCGACCTGGTGGCCGTGCAGTCGTCCTCTCCTCCTAACATCTTATCCACGCACGTTCTAAAAAGACATCCTCAAAAACCACACCAGAAAAAAACGAAAAATGATAACCAGTTCATCCGCTCATCTTCTTCTACACATCCCATTGCAATGAACGGGCTGCAGGTCCATAGTAAGAAGAAAGCTAAAGACGAGGAAAATAATTAATAAGAAAAGAAACAGGAATGATTATGCATGTAAAATTCTCTGTAAAATATTTGAGGCAAGTACCCTAACCACATTGATATCCTAAACCGAAACAACACATGCTGTATTCGACGCTTCAGCTTACCGCACACCCCCCTCCTCTCTTGAACTGAGATATTCCAATAAATTACCAGGATGACATAAGACGGACACAAAAAAAATTTCTAGAAACAAAAGAAAAGGAAAAGAAAAGGATGACATTTGGCCCACTTTGGGTGTTGAGCCCAGATTTAAATTCATTTTCTCAAAAAAGAAAAAAAATGAAGAGTAAAACACATGGAGGATCATTAACTGGTTTATGTGTGTTATGTAGGGTACTCTACTTTCAAAATGCTCATCTAAATTATTAATATGAGCTAAGTGAATCATTTCTCATCTAACTATCCACATGAGCATATCTCGTACATATGACATGTAACCTGTGATTGAAAAAATTGCTTTTGGTTATGTGCATAACACCGCATGTGTGTTTTTTTCCTTTCTTACTGCACTAGCACTTGGAAATACACTAAATTATAGCACTTGGAAATACACCAAATTAGAAAACCAAATCATTTCACTTGCGTCTGTTTTGATGAGTTGTTCTAGTTCTCAGCCCTCTCTCTCACTTGCCATCAAACCTGATAACAGCAACGACAACAAGCTATGAATATAAAAACAGACACGAAAGCCTAGGTGGCATCAGCTGGGGTGTGTAGCGGCTACGGATGTCCAGATGTATTTTTTTCAATCCTAGGTGGCATGTTATATGTACTAGGTGTGCTCACGTAGATAGTTTGATGGCTAAATGACTCATTGGACTTACATTAGTGATTCATATGTATATTTTGAAAGTGAAGTGTCATATATGACCCTCCATGTATTTTACTAAAAAAAATAAAAGACATAAGCAATATAAGATTGGAGCGATAAATGATAACCAATTTTGAGGAAACATACTTTTTTTCTTCTAAATAGCACCTTATAATCGAGCCTCAACTTAACATAACAAACCAGCATATATACTTTCCTAATTGGATTCGTTTGTTTGTTCTCTACTACCTCCTCCACACTGCACGTGACAACGCTGCTATTTTAAAGTAAAAAAATATTTATGGCTAAAGTGGAAAATCAACATAACGCGCTGAAATTAAAGTTGTGATATAAAATCGTGGTCGTGAATATTATGAGAAACATTCTTCATTTGGGAAAAATTCCTAGTTTATTTACCTGATATCTCAGGCCTAGAGAACCTCAGTAAAACGAAGTAGCGGAACGGCACAACTGCACACTAAGTTGTTGATTGAAGCACTAAAAATAAATGGCCACTACTATTCCAACTAAGTCAGTACTTAAATCCAACTATGAGTTATGGACCGAAAAAAACGAAAAATTAATGTTGTTTTATAACTTTAAGTAGAGTATTTCTCATAAGGATAACACAACACTACCTATACAAGAGCTAGCACCAGGGAGTCAGTAACAGCTTTCATGCTGCAGGAATATAATCTGCAGATCAGCATATGAGGGGATTGGAACTATCACTAATTTAATAGAACTAATGAGGATAGTCATTCGTCATGACATCTATATATGTCACACATCGTTTCCATAACTCACAAAATTTTTTTCACACCATTTCCACGCGCGTGCAGTAAACAAGATTCAAACTAGCAACCTTTCTTTCTAAGCCAAAACCTTCTTATTATCTCACCTAAAAACACTTAGTCTTGAAAGCAAATATTATTATTTTAAAACTACTCGCATACAAAACTTATAATACATGTTTTAAGACTATAGATGAGCTCAAATGAAAATATTGTCAACTACGAAATAGTATATCTCATCGAGATCCATAACTTTCATATAGATTTTGTCCCCATGCGGGATTGTTTAGAAGTTTATAAAATTCACTTTCATATAGATTTTGTCCCCATCCGGGATTGTTTAGAAGTTTATAAAATTCACGTTTCCAAATAGATTTGAGAAATTATAACATATTTTCGGACATACAAACAATCTCAAATGAAAAATTCATCAGCTACAAATGAAAAATATTTTGTATTTTGCTAGGCGAAGAAAACCCAAAAATATATTTTATATTTTCCTAGGCATTATATACATGGTCACTCTTCGGTTCCTACATGCCAATTTTAATTATTAACCGACACCTATAGATTCATAGGTACTGATTTTTATTAAGAACCAGCGTCTTTGAGTCCATAGGTGCTGGCGCACAATAAAATATGGCACATATGGCATTGCACATATATTTGCTAGTTTTATTAAGAAAAACCCAACACATATATGACATGAAGTGTTGATTTATAATAAGAATCGGCACCTATAACTATGCTAAATTATTAAAGCCGGCTTTTATTATGAATTGCATCATTGAGTGGTTATAGGTGTTAATTCTTCATTTGATTATATGAAAAGGGCTCATTTGCGTGGAAAACCCCTTTCAGGCAAACCGGCACTTATGACTATGAGGCTGGCCCATATGTGCTATTCTATACTGTGAGTCATGATAATCAGATTTTAGAATCGAACAAATCCATTTTACTCATACAATTTATCGTTAACACATCTAGACAAAATCCATTAACCTTCTAATAATAAATTAGTAGGGTTGGCTGGTTGCTTGGATTTATCTAGCTCAAAATTAATGCCCGGTCTCGAGAAGTATAGGCTAGAACTGCAATTCACTGATGACAACGGTTGCAGCCAGTTAACGCGGTTCCTGGTGTGGACCCATCTAATAGTAGCACACAGTGTGGGTGGAGTGTGTTGTGGGTTCTTTTCTCCACTTTCTCGAATTAGATTATCTCGTTTTTCACACGCACACGTTTCTCAAATCACTAAATGATATGTTTTTATAGAAAAATTACTCTAAAAATCGTATTAATTTATTTTTAAGTTTTTTACCTATTACTTAATTAATCATGTGCTAATTCATCGCTCTGGTTTACATGCTGAGGGAGAAGGTTCTCAGCCCTCTCTAAAGATTACATACTAAATCCAGCAAACCATTTAACCCATGTGAATTGTGAAAATTGATTAACCATCTAGTAAATTTGTCATCTCTGTCCGTTGCAATGACATGATCTTCGCTAATGCCGTCCCTGTCAACTGGCGCCACTCGTCTACATCTTATCATCGATGGCGGACTGGCGGTGGCATTAGTGACAGCATCACTCATCTCGCCTCATAATACATATAAACCAAATCCAACCGACCTCAGTGGACATAGCCACGGGTTGGATTTGAAAACCCTAGCTAACCCGCGCGGCCATGAACGCTCGTAGTCAAGAAGAAAATATATTAAGAAAATGTGGCCATCCGATAACAGTGTAGAGAATGAGACCGATTAACCTATCAATTATGACAGGTGGGCGCAATTATGGCGGGCCCCTCGTGGAGCACACTAAATATATATATGAATAATTCTCCTGATGTGGATAGAAATCATCAGTCATGACGTGAATGAGAAAAGCATAGTGCTAGTGGATAATTATAATTAATTGTAAAATATGTGGCACTAATTAAGTGAAAAGTAAAAGGCGATTACAGTCCAAAGTGAACTGCACTCCTTTTCTAAATAGAGGATCTTATTATAGGTTTAGCAACTGGCCTCAAATTTACGGGTACGGCACTGCCTCAGATATAGATCAAATTTCTCTTTCCGACTTGCAACAAACCAATTCATACCAAAACATAAATCTCCCACTCACATGGAATTTCTGCCAGGATCTGATCTTAACAGCCGCTAAATCCAATACTATCATATTGAGTTATTATCTCTCAATTAATATATTGAAGTTAAAAGGTTAACTAGATCAGTACTAAGAAAATGGACAATACACTTATACGTCAATTCTTGACCTGCTTTGCACCATTTCACTTTCCAAGTTGCACCTATATTATGTGTCCACCGAAGAACCCGGGACCCATCGTTTACGTAACACAGACTCGAACAGGCTGTGTGATAAGGTGGGTCACAATCTTATGAATGCATAACATGCATTTTCAGGTATTAATATTAAAATCTCATGGTACCCCTTTTTACAGTTTTCGCAATTTTTTTCTTCTCCGAAAACCGGTATGGTAGCTATTCTGCAAAATGCCCAAAACAAGCGGCCTACGAGGCCTGCACCTAGCAGGCTGTCGCTGGTGCTAGCTCCCGCTAGGGCTGTCAGCGAGCCGAGCTCGAGCGAGCTTGTCTGTCCAGGCTCAAGCTCTACACAAGCTCGAGCCGAGCCTATTGGACCTTCGAGCTCTTAGGCAAGCTCGGTTCGAGCTCGAGCTTGACTACCGAGCTCGGCCATAAGTAGTATAATATATATTTTAGCGATAATATATTGATAAGTATCATTATTTTCTAATTAGTCACATAAATAAAAGAGTAGAAAAGGACTAAGATAAATATATTATGCTAACACATGCTAATTTGTTGTGCAAATAAGATAAACAAATAATATACTATACACAATCAGAACTTGATAGAATCTCAAGCTCAGCTCGGTTTAAGCTCAATAGAAGCTCGAGCTCGGCTCGGTAAAGCTCGCGAGCTTTTGCATAGGCTCAGGTTCGGCTCGTTTGAAGCTCGAGTCGAGCTCGAATCGGGCCTAGGACGAGTCAAGCTCGAGCTACTCGCGAGGCTTGAGCTTTTTTGACAGCCCTAGCTCCCGTTCTTTCCCCAAGCTGCCACCGCCTTTTGCCACTCACACCCTCCTCCTCCCAAGCAACGGCGCTGTTCAGCTTGTCAAGGCTTGAGCAGATTAAGGGGGAAATAGAGTAGACATCGTGGATAATTCGTTAGCCAACGCAAGACACTGCGTCTACGTTATTCCTAGGATTAATGCAATCGAAATTACAGTAGTTCTTATAGTGCGAGTTCATCCAATTATAATACTTAACACTTCGGACGTAATGAACAATTTACTTGGACATAAAACACATAATGATACATACCGCGACATTAACACGAATCACGAAAATTAAGCTGGATCGTCGAATCCACTCTAGCCCTTAACTGGGCATCCTGGACCGTGCGATCACAGTTATAGCCAGTGAACCGTTATCAGTCTAACTCTCACGACCCCATCGTTTATGACTTATTACACGCCATAACGGCTTATTAATTAGTGATTAAAAATAATTTATAAATAAAACTTATATATATATATTCTAAGTCAATAAAAAAATATATTAAAAAAATCAAATTTAAATTTAAAATCAAATTAAATTTGACAGCGGCTTATAAGAGCCCATGGGTAAATAATGAGGCCCAGAATTCTGAGTCTCTGAAACTCTGAAGAGTTGGCTACCATTCTAGTAGTATCCATTTCTGGTCCTGACACTGTCCTTCTCCTCATCACGAGTTAGACAACCAATTAATGGCAACACTGCAGGACTATCATGACTCATACTCCGTGCCGACAATGCTGCACATCTGCTGATTAGATGCCGAGTCTTCGTCAGAGATCGCTCTCACGAGCTATTCATATGCCCGGGCCACGGGTAGCTAAATTTATTATGAATACAACACAGTTGGTAATACCAAAAACCAGCAATATTTAAGCCCATTGTTTGTCTAAAAAAAGTCTGATTATCCTATTATGCCAGATATGGATTTATATACTTGAGGTTGTCCCATATATATAAATATAAATTGGACTATGCTACCCGTGAGGAGCTGTCATGCTCTACGGTTAAAATCACCAAAAAATCGTATGCTCCATGGTTAAGTGTTCGATAGTAGTCATGACTACATCAAACAACTATATTTGGTGACCATGATGTGAACGTGTGTTCTAAACAATAAGAATTTTATTTTTTTCATTTAGTAAGAAAAAACAGAATTGTTGCAATGATTTTTCATATGTATGTGGGTTAGCTTTAGTTGTTATTGGTTACGAACAATTCTTATTTGTTTGATAGCAAGACATAGCTAAAGAAAGAAATATCAGACTGTTAGATTTCTTGGTATAGTTGTAAGACAATCCAGATCAAACAAAACTTAGTGGTAACAAAGATTCGTCCTAATATATTATTTATAATATATATAGCCCTGATTTATTATGTGATTAGTATTTTCTAAAGATAATAACTTATTTTATATTTTGTACAGGCCTTCAAATTGTTAGGGACAGCCCTAGCTTTTTTAATCCTGCCAACCAACATGCCCATGATCAATCGCATACACACATAAAAACCAGTTGAATATTAGACTTTCCGAAATGGCATATAATAATAAGAATGAGCTAGCAAAGTTAAGAAATCGGAAACGAAGTGAAAATGAAGCTACATCCATCTATTATATTTCTCCAATCTTATAAACACATTCATCAAAAGAACAGAAGATCACAAGTTACTGTAGACCACGTGCTCTCCATGCCCCCACCAAGCGAACACTCAGGTAGTGTTTGTCAGTGTGAGTTCGGAACGCAGCGGTGTTCCGTGCCGTCGAAGCTGTTGGCGCACAGCAAAGTATCGCGCAGCGACACTGTAGCACAAACGCCGTTCGTCATCTGCCATCAGTGAGTACGTAACGGCGTCCATACACGCCGTCATCTGGCGAACAGCGAGCCGAAAATTTCCCGTCGCCAGCCGTGCGATGGCGCATACCATTCCCCTTTCTTCCTCCAGTACAGCACGCGCAGTCAGGCAAAGAGCGAGGCGAGGAGGCGACCAGAGGAATCCCCTTTTTCCACATCGATTCCCGGCCGCACGTTGTCTTGCGGCAGCAGTGGCGGAAGGTGGCGGCATGGCGTGCGCTGGAGCTGTCGGCGTCGCCCTCGAGCTCGGTGAAAGCCGGCCAGTGCGCTCACTGTGCACGGCGTCAGCGGTGGCCGTCCGGCCGGGTAGCTTTTTCGGCCGCCCGAGTCCGTGAGCAATCGCACGGGTGCCACAGTGCTGGGGACTTGAATCGCTTCAAGGCGGCAAAGCTAGCGGAGTTTTTGCGCCACCTCTATTTGAGGCCGAGCCCGTGCTCCGTCCGATGGACACGACGGGGAAGAAGCGCAAGAAAGGGCAGCAGCTCTTGCGGCCTGCTGTGGAGGGGTATCCCCTCCAGCGGTATCGACCTCTGTTCGGGCCACCGATCTGGAGTCTGGCGAGGGTTCCACCAAGGCTGCAGCCGACGACGTGCTGCACATCGCCGACGCCTTATGCAAGGTTTGCGCCAAGTCTCCGAAAGCTATCGTCGAGTTCGTCCGCCGAGTGAGCCCTGCCACTGTCGGGCGTTCAATTAATTGGGACGTCATCCGCGACGACGACGCAACAAAGGTATTACCCCCATGCCCACACACGATTCTTCCGATTCATTGTCGCTTGACTTGGCCATAGTAGATGTCGGAAGGGCGTCACCGCTGGACCGATATGGAGGTCCGTGTCTTTCTTGAGAGCTGCTTGGAGGAGATTGCTGCTTACAACATCACCTCTAACACCCCCAAGAACAAGGCATGGGATAACTTGGAGAAGAAAATGTATGAAAAATGTAGGAAGGTGGTCAATCGAGGTCAATTGCAATACATCTAGTGCAACTGTAAGAAACGGTTCCACTTGTGGGTGTGGCTGGAATTGCAGGCCACTGGCCTTGGTCGTGATCCGGTTACTTCAGCCATTGTCGCCGACGATTCGTGGTGGAAAAGCCAAAATGGGGTACGTCCTTACAGGCACATTTTATTTTTCGAAACCATATTTGTGGTCTGACATGTTATGAACTGCAATGAACAATTGTTATAGAAATTCATAGCATAATATTTTGGTTCATAGTCGTGTCGTCAATGTGCAACAAGAGCTGGAACTGCTTATTTCCTAGTTTTTTAAGCACATCTGCACTAGAGTCAAAACTAGAGCTGTTGTGCATAATCTCCAGCTAAGTTCTCCTTTTTGCAATTTTGGGCTTGATAAGATAACAGCTTAACATCTCTGTAGCTGTCTTCAGGGCATGAAAACACATATTTATGCACATCAGCTTGCATGCCTTGTGACCAACTGATTGTTAATATTGCCATGATACAAACTAACTACTCCCCATGTTGTCTAATTTTAATATGGAGGTTAACAAACAGATGAACCATAGTGATATACAAGCAAGCAACAAATTTGACAATCATTTTCTGTAATTGGAGGACAGTATTTTTATTGCATAGTGGAGTTGATGGAGAAAATTGAGGTGTCCTTAATTTTATTGGTAACTGTTGCATTCATACACCAAGTTTTGGAAACAGGATATAATTGGAGGCCAGCTACATATGCACATAAACTCTTGTAAGCAAATCAACTCGTTTGGGCTATAGCTAGTGTACTGCTATTTGCTGGACTAAAATTTCTAGAAAAAGTAGCACTCCATGCCATTTAGGTTGATGTTGCAGATACTGTAGTTGTAAAGCTGTACCTAGCATTGGTAGTTGTCGAAATGGTATGCTTTCTTGGCAGCAAGCAAAGTGAACAAGGAATCAGATGAAGATTACAATTTTTCACACTTTTGCTATTTAATTACACGAGTCGAAAAATGTTGGATAGCTAGCTTAAGACAATTTTATAAATGTCAGTGCACAGTGTGATATCTTCAGTTGATGAGAGTGCAGAATCTGTGCAGAATAATTTTCATGCCATCTTTGTTCTTCAAATCAGCATCATGTATTAGTGTATCTGTCTTAACATTTTGGGCATGATTTTATTGCTTAAATGAGATCCAAATTTATCACTCCTTGAATGGCAAGGACTACTTTATATTTTACCTGCCATTTGTCCTTCAATGGCAAGGATTACTTCAATTGCATTTTGAAATATAACAACACTTTACATGGTGCTGATTGGGGTCAGTGTTGTGCAAAATTTCAGAATTTCCAGGTATATTGTGAATTGTACAGTTCCTTTATATGCTGTTGCAAATTTTGTTGCTTGATGTTTGAAGTGAGATGCTTTGGAGTTATTAATAATTTAATCATGGACTCCACTGGGTTGCATGCTTTTCATGAATCATGTTCGTGGTATGATAGTTTAGGGTTCGTTGTTTACCTAAAACTGAAATCTTGGTAGTAATGTTTGCAAAACAGCAGAACACATGTATTATTTTACTGAATTTCAAAACAGCACAACATTGGTGTGCAAACCATTGGTTCAGGTAATTAGCATTACTGTTTCCCAGAGCCTCAATAATTCATATTTATTATGTTGCAAGTTTGAAACATGCTGCTAGCAGACCCTCTACTAGCATATTGCCTATATATGCATATAAGTTCAGAAACTGTTGTAGTTTGTTCTGAAAATGCTTGGGTTTTCGATTTCACTGATATGGATATAGTATAAATTTGGTTTTCAATTTTTTGACATTTCCCACAACAATGACTGTAGTACAATATCTCTGTAATGGCTGTAGCACTTAAATCTGAATACTACCACTTTTTCTGAATTCTCTAAAAATGGTTGTAGCATAAATGTATTGGATGAGCAACAAGGATGTGGGTCAGTAGGTCCAAATTGCTACAAGAATGTGAATTCTGAATCTTGTCTTGTATAATTTTTGTTGGCCATGAGGCCCATATAGCCTTCGTATACATGCTGCTAAAATATGAATATTTTGTTCTGAAATCTTTAGACTACTAAATTTTTGAATGGAAGCACTATACTGATTTTCAAGGGAAGTACTGTCAAGAATTTTCAAGTACTAAACTGAATTTTGATCTGGTGTTTACAACCAATGTCTTTATCTGATCTGAAATTTTTGTCAAGATTTAATCTAACATACTGCCTACATATGCATATAAGTTGAGAAACAGCTGTAGATCAGTTATTCATGTGGAATCAGAAATCTCCAGTACTCCATGTAAATATTTGGGATTGATACAGTACTACATTAACCAAATATATGTAGGTGAATGCAGTATAGTCAGTATAGTCTCTGTGCCCTTTTTTTACAATCCTGATTTGCTAACTAATTGCTGCATGCATATGACTTTGACAGCTCGAAGAAAGGTGTGATCGTCTTCAGAAATGACCCTCTGAAGCACATCGACCTTCACCATGCGGTCTTCGGCGCCCGCACGGTTGTCGGCAATCACTCCGATGTCGCGGGGGCTGCCCAAGGCGCACCACAAGGAGCAGTGCAGTGGCAGACCATCGACGTCACGCAGCTCACCGGCACTTACAAACCGCCAGCTCTGTCGGCAGCGCCACCACCAGCTGAGGAAAGGGGTAAGGGGAAAAGGCTGGCAGCGGAGAGTAGTGGCTCAGGGGGGTCTTCCAAGAAGTCCCGCAGCGACTCCACTGGGCAGGCACTAGAACGGCTTGCAGCCCTGCGAATGGAGTCGATGGAGAGCCGCGCAAGGGAGGCAGCTGCAGCTAAGGCTACAGGTGTTGAGGCATGCTTGCAGCTGGTGGAAACTGATGGCCACCGTATTGGTGGTCCGGTTTGGTATGCTACTTGTCGGCTATTCCACGATCTGTACCATTGCTTCTGCTTTGTTCGACTCCCAGACGCAGCAACGTGGCTGGAATACATCTCTACTGGTGGAAAGGGAGCCGACTCCTCTTCCGGAGGCACGCACTAGCTCCATGTTGTGCTTTTAGCTGTACTGTTATCCTTGCCACTGATTTGATTTGTTTTTTCTGCAGTGTGTTGTCCTAACAATTAACTTGATGTTAATTAGATTTCCTGTGGTAACATTTGCTATGTTCTTGCTGAGTTTATGCAATATTTGCGGAGTAGTATAACAATTGCTATGTGTGCAGTACAGTCATGACAGTGATGTTCAGCCATGCACTGAGTTGCTAGGCTGCTCACTGCTGCTTTTTTCACCTTCAATTTGAGATCCATTGCATTTCAGAATTTGTCACCAGTGCTACTTCTACTTGATAGTTTGCAAATTGCATGCATTATAAATGATATGACACGTGACGTTTTTTTCTGGTTCTGAAATTATGAAGGAGTACGGCAATGAGTACTGGCGGTGTTGGATCAAGCTGGAGAGGACACTCAAGCAGTGATGACGACGATGCCATCATCGACCTAGTAGCTGCTAATCTGGACTTAAATGAGAGAGCACCCAGAAGAATACCGGTTCAAACCGGCATTAGTTGGATGATGGAAACATTGAGAAATCGAAACCAATGTCGAGCAATGTTCCGGTTGAGTGCAGAACAAATACACGGCTTACATGACCTCCTGGTCACTTCATACGGCCTCGATGGAACAGCCGAGGTATGTTCAATGGAGAAACTTGGGATTTTCTTGTACATTATGGGTGGAAATCGTACCAATAGAGACGCCAACAATCGATGGGTCCGCTCTAGCTCCACAGTTTCTATGTACTTCCACCAAGTCTTGATGGCTATGAACTACCTGGCTGCGAATATTTTGAAACCTGTGGATTCCAACTTCACGGAACCGCACCCAGTGCTTCTAAGCGAAGATTGGTTCAAACCCTTTTACCAGTCAGTGGGTGCTGTTGACGGCACGCATGTGTCCGTAGTGACTTCTGCAGCTACGTCTATTCAACACCGGAACCGGCACCATATAACGACGAAAAATGTTCTTGTCATTTGTGATCACGACGGGAGAATTATTTTCTGCGATGCGGGATGGCCAGGATTGGTTCACAACCAAAGGATTCTGAACGAGGCAGTGCAGTACTACCCTGACAATTTCCCACGGGTCCCATTTGGTGAGTACAATCTATTTGATATTTTTTTCGAACGCTTTTGTTAGTACATTTCAAGTTTGACGTGTAATGCAAACTAATAATTTTGCAAATTTCACGCAGGAAGGTACCTACTTGTCGACTCTGGCTTTCCTAGTAGGATGAGATTTCTTGCACCGTATCCACATGTCCGTTACCACAGGGATCAACTTGGTAGGGAAGGAGCGCCACCACCGGAGGGACGTGAAGAGACATTCAACTATCGACATTCCTCATTGCGAGGTATTGTTGAAAGAACATTCGGCATCGTCAAAAAGTAGTAGAAAATCCTGAAAGAAATACCGTACTATCGTGATGAACGTGTTCCCACACGTATTATACATGTTGCTTTTGCTCTACACAATTTCAAGTTGGACAGTAGGGATCCGAACTACCGTCAAAGTAATGCTCTTTACAACGGCTATCCTGTGCCCCCACAGCACCCTTCATTCGATCAGCTGTACTACGCAACAAATAGTGAGCATGCTATGACCAGCTTGCGTAATTGCATTGCCGATGAGGTGTACTATCACTATTAGTAGTTGCCCGTTGCCCACCAAGTTAATAGTTATCGGAAATGCTGCTGAGCCATCTATTTGTTATGTACCTGGAATATGTGTTGCATTTAATTTTTTTATACGGTTTGCAAGTTACTAGTGAGCTTTTTTTAAATTTAGACTTTTATCCTAACTACGTTTTAATTTTTTCATGTTGCACGCAATATTACAAATACGCGACATTTTTATTGTAATTTCACTATGTATTGGATTTAATTATTAATTACGCGGTTTCCAAGTCATTGCCGTGCTTTTTAAAAAATTGGACCTTTTGTCTAACTACGTTTTAATTTTTTTATGCTGGACGCAATGTTACCAATACGTGTCAATTATAACGTTTTTCGTAACTACGTTTTTAAATTTTGTACTTTTTTCGTAACTACGTTTTAATTTTTTTCTGCTGCACGCAATATTACAAATCCATGTTAATTTCTATGTACTACGAGTCCATATTTGTCTTTAATTACTATTTATGCAGTTTCGAGGTCTTCGCTGTGCGTACTTTTAAAATTATACTTTTTGCCTACCTACGTTATAATTTTTGCTTGCTCCACGCAATATGTGTTGAATTTAATTATTACTTATGTGGTTTCGAAGTCATTGCGGAGCTTTTCTAAAAATTGACACTTTTCGTAACTACGTTTTATTTTTTTCATGCTGGACGCAATATTACAAATTGACGCGTCAATTATTTCGTAATTCCAACATTTATTGGATTTAATTATTATTTTTTGCGGTTTCCAAGTCGTTGCTGAGATTTTCATAAAATTGGAATTTTTTCTAACTACATTTTAATTTTTTCATGCTGGACGCAATATTGCGAATATGCGTCAATTTTTATGTAATTGCACTATGTATTCGTCCTAATTATTATTATTATTTATGCGGTTTCCAAGTCGTTGTGGAGATTTTTCCAAAATTGGATATTTGCCCTAACTACGTTCTAATTTTGTCATGTTGGACGCAATTTTACAATTACGTGTGAATTATGTAGTAATTCTAATATGTGTTGGATTTAATTATTATTTATGCAGTTTTCAAGTCATTGCGAAGCTTTTCCAAAAAATGAAACTTTTTCGTAACTACGTTTCAATTTTTTCATGCTGGACGCACTATTACAAATACGCGTCAATTATTACGTAATTACAACATTTATTGGATTTAATTATTAATTTTTCCGGTTTCGAAGTCGTTGCTGAGATTTTTTAAAAATTGGACTTTTTCCTAACTACGTTTTAATTTTTTCATGCTAGACACATTATTGCAAATACGCATTAATTTTTATGTAATTACACTATATATTCGACCTAATTATTACTTATGCAGTTTGCAAATCGTTGCGGAGATTTTTCCAAAATTGGCTATTTTTCCTAACTACGTTTTAATTTTTCCATGCTGGACGCAATTTTACAATTACGCGTGAATTACGTAGTAATTCAAATATGTATTGGATTTAATTACTATTTTTGCAGTCTCGTTGTTCATTGCTGAGATTTTTTAAAAATTTGACTTTTTTTCTAACTACGTTTAAATTTTGTCATGCTGCACGCCGTATTAGCAGTACGCTTCAATTATTACGTAATTCGAATATGTGTTGGATTTAATTATTATTTATGTGGTTTCCAAGTCATTGCCGAGCTTTTCTAAAAAAGGGCACTTCTAAGTACATACGTTTTAATTTTTTCCTGCTGCGTCTATAAATACGCATCAATTATTACGTAATTCCAACATTAATTGGATTTAATTATTATTTTGGCAGTTTCGAAGTAGTTGCTGAGATTGTTTAAAATTTGGATCTTCTTTCTAACTACGTTTTAATTTTTTAATGCTGGACGTAATATTACCAAAACGCGTAAGCTATTACGTTATTACGTCATTTCAATATGTGTTGGATTTAATAATTTCTTATGCGTTTTATAAGTCATTGCTGACATTTTCTAAAAATAGGACTTTTTCCGTAAGTACGTGTTAATTTTTTCATGCTGGACGCAATATTGAAAATACGCGTCAATTTTTATGTAATTACACGTATTTGAGCTATTTATTATTTATGCGGTTTCCAAGTCATTACAGAGTTTTTTAAAAAGTGGACCTTTTTTCTAACTACGTTTTAATTTTTTTCATACTGGACACAATATTACACATACACATCAATTAATACGTAATTCCAACATTTATTGGATTTAATTATTTTTTTTGCGGTTTCGAAGAAATTGTTCAGCCATGTGCGCGTAGCAAATCACATATTTTTGTGGGGCCACCGGCTGCCCATATCACCTACTACGGCGTGAGCTGCGACGTTGGATGGCGCCGTTGACGGTTTTTTGCGGCGGTGACACGGCGCTCGCGTGGAGAGCCAACGGCGCTAATGACGCTACAGTACAGTACAGTACCCGAACAGCAAACGGTGAACCGAACTCCAAAAACAGCCTCGCAACTACTACTGACGAACAGAGCCTCAGTCGAATACAGAAATTAAATGTGATTTGTCTTTTTTTACTTTATAATGGAAGAATGAGCACACAACATTGGGATATGCTGTTTACACTTGTAGTGCTACCGTCCGATATGAAGTGCTTTTATAGATTTTGGATTTGTTTCAAAAAAGTGTCCTTATACATTCGTTTCTAGATTTAGGACAATTGCATTCTTGCCCTAATTTTAGTATCCAATTGTGATTTTACCTTTAGTTTTATAAGTTTGTGATTTTGTTTCTGGCTTTTTAAGTGAAGCTTCTGTTTGTTTTTGTTTTGGATGCCTGTTTGGTGGGCCCATATTAAATGAGTATTATACATGTTATATCATTAGATTTATATTTGTAGTACTTTCACGTGATGTTAATTTCATATTCGTTAAAAACATAACATGAAATAAATTAATAGTCAAAGTATTTTCTTAAAAATTATGTAAAAAAACATGAAAAGACCATTGTACCGCAACCAAAAAAATACATCACCACATCACGGAAAAATATGCAATGTAAACCACATATATAGTACAAACCTGGAAACTAATTATGCTTGGGCAGGTTTTTTCAAGTTTTAATTGGTCTCTACCTTGAGTTAGATGTGGAGAAGTCCTGTAGAAGATAAGAACAACCCTTTTATAAGGGACAAGGCCCGTTCAATTTACGTACCAATCTACTTTCAATACAATTAGCTGATTGAATTATTTTTTTAATATCATATCTAGTTTTTCTTAGTTCTAGCCTAGTTTTCGTTCATCTTCGTTGGTATACGTCGAAAGCCATCCGTCCTCGCTGCGAGAGTGTGAAAACCTCTTTGTAGGTTTATCCCGTAAACCTTCCATTCGCCCATGAGACGGTTCTTTATGCTTGTTTCATCTAAATCGGTTCCGCTAGCCAGTTTCATCTAATAAAATCCATCTTGGTTTAGCTTTGTCTAGCTAGATTGAGGTGGTTGATGACACCATATCACCGTAAGGCGTTTAGGTGTTTCGATCGTGCTCGTCAAGTTGACAAAAAAAATTGCCAACACAAACTTTGTCAAATTGTTTTCAAAATTCAGGTTAGATTTGAATTTACTTAAAAAATGTACTCGAACAGAGGTAAACTCGTATTGTCCAAATACAGACGTACAACAATATTTTGAGGGCACATATATCTTTTTACCATAATGTTAACATCGTCAACATTCTGTCCATACTAGAGCTTCATTCATTTAAAAAACTGAAGACAAGATTACAAACCTAAAAATAATAGAGATAAAATCACAATTATATTAGAAAGTAGGGGTACAAACACAATTGGCCTTATAGATTTTAGTTATAGGATCAACTAAACCTCTTAATTAGTATCACTTGTATTTTTTTTCCTCATTTTAGCCATCCAGTTATTAGTACTCCCTGTATGATCAGAGGTTACGGTAGTTTTTAACCTTTTTACACAAGCCTTTAAATTTGTAAAACAACCATCTTTTTTTTACAAAGGAAGTAGATAAATCAATATTACATGCTTCGAATTAAGTTCCTATGATTTTCGTGCTTTGTTTCGAGTAGAGAAAGATAAATGAATGTGTATCTCTGGTGAGTGTGAGCCTGTTGGGTGACAACGTGCAAGCTTAATTAGCGTGGTCCTTCCTGTGAACAGAAAATTAATGGTTAACTACCGTATCCATTCAATGCGTGATTAATGTCCATTTAATTTTGCGGCTCTACTCCGTGACAATGATTCTAAGAAATTGATTTCTCCTCAAGCTGGCAAGCAGTTATTGACCACGTAGCCATGCCGAAAGAAGTCTCAAATTGTACCGTTCGTTCATTTACCGCAGAAATGCTAATGCAAACTAATCCAAATGATTTTCACCCAACCTTCTAATAAATTTATAATCAATTTGTAGGTTGGTCTGGTTGCTTGGATTGATCTATCTCAAAATTAATGCGTTGTCTCAACAAAGTCTGGGCTAGAATGGCAATTCACTGCCACCGACAAAAATAAAGTAGGCTCCGCGATGCCTACAAATAATTATTATACCAATGAAGAGGGAAATGATGAGAACGAAGAGAAGAGCAGTCGAGAAATGTAGCACGCGTGATTCACCCAAGCAAACCTAGCAACAAGAGGATCTGACCTTAAAGCCATGCCCAATGCACCGTCGTGAACAATGGTCTCGCACCTTCATGTTGGAGCCAAGCGTCCGTACCAGTGGGGACAATGGTCTCGTGATGCCGCGCATGACCTACAGTGGTTCCCGTGGTCTCCACGTCTCAGCTCGGGAAACACAGTGCCACATGGTTCGGAGTCACGCGTTGGGCGAGTGTGGAGAGGAAAGAGTGGCTTCAGTGAGGAAAGGTGATCCATAGGGGGAAAAGAGAGGGGAAGGAGAAAAGGTGGGTGCACCTAGAGATCAACCTCTATCGTGGAGGAACGCGACCACACTGGAGCCGATCGGGCCGTGTAGAGCTTATCATCGTTGATCTCGTTGCACTCCCCCATGCAGAGCTCGCCACCATCAATCTCGTTGTCCTCCCTCATACAGAGCTCACCGCCGTCAATCTTGTCGCCCTATGCCCCGTGGAGCTCGTCGCCCTCCACCGCACAGAGCTTGCTGCCCGCCGAGGTCATGGCCGGATCCAGCAAGATTGTGGCCAGATCCGGTAAGCTCACTGTCCTTGTTGCCGCCGCAGCCTTCCGACTATCGCGAGGACAGGGGTGAGAACTCGAGCTCGTCGCCCTCTGTCAGAGACCACGATGCCGCCATCACCCTCCGCCTGGGAGCTCGTCGGGAAGGCGAGATGTGGCCCGATCTGCGCAGAGAGGGGAGAGGCCATGCTGCCGAGGGAGGGGAAAGGCGGCGCTACCACCGGCGGTGAGCGGAGTGGGAGGGAGGCGTCGGTGGCGTTTGCTGCTGTCGGTGGGGAAAAGGAGTGGGGAGGGGAGGAAAATGAGTTAGATAGGGGTTGACAAATGGGACCGACAGAAGGTTAGGGGTATATTTGTATTTTTTTTGTCATAGGGTCCAAATTATAAAAGTTTTAATTGATTTAACAATACAGTAGTACAAGGGCTGACATATAAGAAACTAAGGGCTGACAGACAAAAGTCACTTAAGGGTGGTCTTCATTGTGGGAGTTGTGATCTTTATGTGTCTTATCCTACCATCCATATCGATATCAGTAGTGATCTCCGTTATACATGACCTAACAACCACTAACTCTAATATTACTATCATATTGAGTTGTAGTACGTGTCAATTAATATATTAAAATTAAAATGTTACTCTCTCCATTTTATTATATTATGAGATGATTAGACTTTTTCTATGTCAAACTTCTATAAATTTTGAAAAGCTTATAAAGAATATAGAAATTGTTATAACATCTAAATTAGTTACATTAAATCGAACATTGAATTTATATTGATAATATGTTTATTGACATTAAAAGTACCGATATGTTTTACTATAACTTTGATCAAAGTGACTTGAAAAAACATAAAGTGTTTTATAATATGAAAGGTAGGGAGTAATTAAATCAATAATAACAAAAATGACAATAAATAGTTATGCTTCAAATCTTGGCCGGCTCGATCGTTTGGTCTTGGCACGCATTATACGTTGCCAGCTTGGTAACACTGTTATTTGACACGCATGCACTTTTGCACCATTAAGGTTTTTTTTAGAATTTGCATCATTTTAATGCTTCTCTGAAAATCTGATGATTTGGCTACCATTTCAATGACATCCATTTCAAAAAAAAAAAAAGAAAAACGAATCGGCACAAGATTGTACCCATTTCATTGAATATACCATCCATTTCAGGTCCTGATCAATACAGTTCTCCTCCTCCTCGGACCAGACTATGCCAAGGCCAACCCTTCGATCGCTCTTACGAGCTTCCTCCACCCGGCCACCACTAAGGAACAGATGTTGAATGTTTCATTAGTTAAATTGATAAATAGTACTCCTTCTGCTCACATTTGATCAGCATATTTGATCTGCAAGGTGGAGAGCGTAAGAGAAAGTTTACGATGAATGTGAATGTCACCTTTAATTTAAATCATGTCATCTATTCATTAACTAAGAGGTAACAAATACAACATATCACATCTAATACACAAACCTCAATATTAGTTTACTCTTACATCATCTTGCATTTTTCTTGGAAATTGTAAATTGTGTGAAGGTTGTCGCTTACATGAGTTGTGGCTCATTCTCTCTCTCTTAACTTCTCTTCTCCACATCATCACTTAATTCTATGTGACAAATTTAGAAACAATACATAGAAGCTTATAATACTTGTTCCAAGCCATTTACTCAAAGGCACAAAAAAAAAACTGTTCCATCTGAACACATTAACTATGCATGGAGAATTGGGAGGAAAAGCCTCCCATGCCTAATATGAGCGAGAGCATTGCTAGAGCTTTTTATTCACTTTCCTTGCATGCAAACGGGAAGGCCATCGGCTCCATACATCAGAAACCAACTCGGCTGTGAAACCGAACAGCCTTTGCACGGAAAGGAAATAAACATGCATGTTGATTGAGTAATATGCCGGTCAATTTAGAACTTTTGTCCTAGAGAAAAAAGATACTACCATCCAAAGTTTTGAGGTTGAACACGGGTATTAAAAAGTAGGTAAAATTAAATGTGTGAGGATTATGATTGGTTGAGAAGAGAAGATAGGTGAGGATATTAAGAGGTAGAAGGTTATGATTAGTTGAGAAGAGAATAAGTTGTTATATTTTAAGACAAATGTTAAAGGCTAGAAGTTCTTATATTTTAGGACATAAACAAGCTATAAGCTTATAATTACGTAGAAGAAAGAGATAAAGAAAGTAGAGAGTATTAGCTTTTATACAAAAGCTAGCTCTACACATGCTCCAATAAATATACATTAAATGCATATATGGGAAAGAGAGAGTAGAAAAAGAATAAAGCTAACCTATTATTCATGTTAGCTAGTAATGAGCTCCACTACTTCATCTGTTCCAAATTGTGGGACGACCTTTTTTAAAGAAAAAATCAAATTCGATAACTTTTGACTAATGACCATACTAATCATATCTATACTAAGTAGTATGCATGTTATATCATTAGATTTATATTTGTAGTACTTTCACGTGATGTTAATTTCATATTCGTTAGAAACATAACATGAAGTAAATTAATAGTCAAAATATTTTCTTAAAAATTATGTAAAAAAATATAGACCTTATGATTTGAGACAGATGGAGTATTAAACTTTCTGATCAAATCTAAATGGATGGAGTATAGTAAAGAATTGTGCAAAACAAGACGCACTTTGTTATAAATACAAAACAGCTAGTAATGCCAACCCCCGGCATCATTTAAGTCCATGCAATTGCAAGCTGTACACAGGTTGTCCAATATATTATATATAAATTGGAGTATGCTGCCTGTGAGAAGCTCTCATGCTCCACAGGAAGATTGAACGCAAGTTAGGAACTAGAGTTTTTTAGCTAACCATCTGTAGACATGAAGATTGAGCGCGAGTTCCATATGGCCAAAGGGGATGGAGATTCCAGCTACACCAACAATTCTAGGATTCAAGTTTGCTCCAGAACTTTATCCTTTAAAATATTCGATGGCTTTTTTTCTTTACTTCCTTGCATGTTAAATCTGACCTATAACAAACATAAAGTGTCACAGTATTTGAGAGGTATAGGAATATACGACATCTTCATCCAAATTTTTGTTTATTTCAGTGCATCCCGGTATTAAGGTGTAGGGAGGTATAAAAAATTATTACTCCCTGCATATTTCAAATTATAAGATGTTAAATCAGGTTCTATCAGAATTACAGAAAAATTAAAACTTGATCAAATTTCAATAGATTTGACATAGGACACTAGCCAAAACGACTTACAATTAAAACTATGTATCTTTATGTACCACGTAGCTTGTTAGGAGCAGAATTACTCTACAAACTAAACTTTTATCAGTATCTTCTTAATCTATCTCTCTATGTAGAAGTCTTCACCATTACCTGTGTGTGTTCCAACACAATTTGTTTATTTATATGTCAATTACAAAACATTAATATTTTAGGCATGCTATTCAAATTCCCTAGATTACTAGTTCAGCAAAAATTTTGATTCGTCTGACATGTATATATGCTAGAGAAAAGCCATCCTTGTAACTAAGCAAGTGATTGAGATGGCCATTAAAGAAGTGTGCACGGATCTTCAACCTCGATCCATGGTAGTTGCCGACCTGGGCTGCTCCTATGGTGCAAACACACATCTTTTTATCTCCGAAGTGATCCTGGGAATAAGCAATACAAGTGCTACCAACAATAACATTGAGGAGATCCACCTCTTTCTCAATGACCTACCAAGCAACGACTTCAACCATATCTTTCAGTCGTTGGACCAGTTGAAGCAGTCTATAGCTCAAGAATACGGTAGCAAAGGGTTACAACCTCCTCCATACTACGTCGCTGGTGTGCCAGGCTCCTTCTACAATAGGCTCCTCCCTTACAACAGTGTCCATCTCTTCCATTCATCCTTCAGCCTCATGTGGCTATCCGAGGTGATAAATTTGATGACTAGCTAGCTTCTTGCAATGTACGTGTAAACACTAGGCCAAATCGTTTTTAATTTTCTCACGATAGAGTGGTGACCGGCAAATAAGTTCTGGGTTTCTGACCTTCACTTGAAGTTTGATACTGACCTAAAGCTGGTGTGGGCCATTGGTTTACTTTGACGGACAGGTCCCTAAGCATCTTGATAGCAGCATGAATGAAGGGAACATTCACATAGGGACAACTACGCCACCGTTCGTGAGAAAGCTCTACTTGGACCAGTTTGAGAGGGACTTCTCACGGTTCCTTGAGCTGCGGTTTAGAGAGCTTGTTCCTAGTGGGCGCATGGTGCTAACCGTTCTTGGGAGGGAGAGTGACAATATGGTAAATAAAGATGGTCTTATGGTGGGATTGCTCTCACAAGCTCTACGAACCCTTGTAGAAAAGGTATAATTCATAACAGCGTACATTTTCAAATTATTATTTGCAACAACGTAGAATTTGCACATCTACATCTGTGTACCGTGTACTTTAAAGTTGATTAAAACAATAGGAAATCCAATTTATCCAAGGAATTCCTTTATCTAATGACAGATATTCTCAACCACTAGATCAACATCCAATATTTTTTTCCATAGGGCATTATTAAGTAAAAAAAATGATCCAAACCATTCTAAAAATATTATCTTAGTTAACACAAGTATAAGCAAAATCCCTAATTTGTCCCGGATCCTACCCCTATCCCTTCTTTACCCCATAAAATCACTCTTATCTAATACTCCTTTCATTTCAAAATATATGACGCTATTAACTTTTCACACAACGTTTTCCCATTTGTCTTATTTAAAAAATTATATAAATATCATTTATTTTGGTGCGTCTTGTTTTTTCATCAAATAAAATATAAGCTTAACTTATAATTTTATATATTTGTACTAAATTTTTGAATAAGACGAATGGTCAAACGTTATGCGAAAATTCAACGGCGTCATATATTTTGAAAATGAGGTAATAACTATTTTTTAGGAAGAAGGTACCATTTAACTCTGCTTCTTCCATCAATTATTCTCTTACACAACAGGGTCGTGTGGAGAAGCAGAAGCTGGATTCCTTCAACCTACCAATGTATCGCCCTTCGACAGATGAGCTGAAGCAGCTGGTGCAACAGAACGAGCAGTTCGACATTGTGGACATCCAGGTCAGGGGTGGATTCCGCTTCCTGGTGACGCCGGCTAGCATGCTCAGCTTGTCAGGCACACACCAATCGAATTTGATTTTTTTTTTGGAATTGGAAGCCAAATTTTCATAGCAAACAGTTGATATAATTAGATTTTTGCCATCGTTTAATTAAAAGTTTCCTAAATCCGCCAATGATGCAGGTCTTCAATATAAAAAATGATCCCACTGAAAACTATGAGATGGAGGAAGGCGTCCCCGCACCATACGACGTTGAGGCCAGAGGCCGTATAATCGCCACGGGTTTAATGGCGGTCCTAGCATCCCTACTCGCACGCCATTTCGGGGAATCCATAATCGACGAGCTCTTCGCGGAGTTCGCACGCCATGTCACTAGCTATCTCGTGAGTTCGGGGACGATGGGTAACGTCACGGTCATTTCGTTGTACTTGCAGGCAAAGGTGCGAGCTGATTAAGTTGCTAGAGCATGTGTGGAAACCCTAGGGCGTTGTGCAGAAGGGACCGGAATTCAGTTAATAAGCTGATGCACAAAGCCAAGTCTCCTGTTTCTCACTCCCCAAGGAAACAGAGACCGCGAGAGTGCGAGTGAGACACCAAGCGAATACTCAGGCGAAAAAAGAAATGTGGGTTGTCTTTTTTGATTTAATTACTTTGTAATGGAAAAATAAGCACACAACCTTGGGAAATACCGTTTACATTTGTAGACGATTCGATGTTATATAACTTCCTATGATTTTTGTGCTTTGTTTTCAATATAGATAGATAAATGAATGTATACCTTTGGTGAATATGCGGTGAGCGTGTGCTTAATTAACCAGTGTGGTCCTTCCCGTGAACTGAAAAAGTTACAGCATTATACTGTGTCACGATCCACATGCATAAACCTCCCTCAAAAAAATTTGTAGTAAATTGCCACTTCAATGCATGATTGTCATTTAATTATGCTGCAGCACTCCTTATGCTGGGAAGTTAATTATATTTCTATAAGACCGAATAAACTAAACACAATAATCTATTGTCAAATAGCACGAGTAGGTTGGACCTTTCATATCTCTATCCGACTTAGAAACAGAGTCGAGAGAATAGGAGGAAAATGAACCAAATATACAAGAAAATAGTAACAAACTGTAACACCCCCGCAGTTGGAACGCTGATAGGATAGACGTGAAGATTGGAGCAAAACTCAGCAAAGACTGAAGAAGGTATTCCTTTAGTGAAGATGTTGACGTATTGTGAAGATGTTGGTGTTAACATCCAAATTTGGCACCTAAGACAAATAGGAAAATATGGCTAGATTTAGAAAGGACCCGCGTCTTCTATACAGGGCCGGTCGGACCAACGGCACAGGGGCGGTCAGACCGCGGGTATGTGATCGGTCAGACCGGCGGCCCTGAGTCCGAGTCTGAGTCCAATTAAGGCTATTCGCGTGTTTTGTTGCTTGGGCCTAAGGTTTCTTGAGTCCTAATGGATCTCTAAGCCTAATAGGTTTCTTGAGTCCTAAAGGTTTGTCTCGTAAACCTTCCGATTCACCCACGAGACGGGTGATTATCTCCATATCGATCTAAACCGGCCTAAAGGCTGGTTTTGATCTCTAAAATGGCTCCGCCAGCCGGTTTAATCTACAAAACCAAACTTGGTTTAGGGTTTCTAGATCAAGGTGGTTGATGACTCCGTTAACACCGTAAATATCCATGTTGGCTAAAAAAAGTGCCAACAGGTGGTACCTGCAGAATGCAAACTGCACCAACAACCACCTTCTCATGAACGAAGTGAAGATCAATCTCAACATGTTTGGTATGCTAATGTTGAACCAGATTTGTTGAGAGATATATCACGGTGACATTATCACAATAGACTATAGTGGCCTTGGTAGGGGGAAAACAAACCTCGCACAAGAGCTGTTGAAGATAACTGGTCGCTGCAACTGCATTAGCGACTGCCCTGTATTCTACCTCAGCACTAGAGCGAGACAAGGTGTTCTGGCGCTTGGAGGACAGAGAGACGAGGATGACTCCAAGAAAAACAACATAGCCAGAGGTGGATTTCCTGGTGTCTAGACAGCTGGCCCTGTCAACATCAGAGTAAGTGATCAAGTTAGCTGACAAAGAGCGCTGAATGTGAAGACCGTAATCCAGTGTGTCACGGACATAGCGAAGAATTCGTTTGAGGGCATAACGATGTGGCTCGTGAGGATCATGCCTGTGAAGACAGACCTGTTGAATAGCATAAGCAATATCTGGCCGAGTGAAGGTGAGGTATTGCAAGGCACCTATGAGACTACAGAAAACTGTAGGATCAGCAACAGAGGGACCAATCATAGAAGACATCTTGGCAGAGGTGACAATCAGGGTGGTGCAGGGTTTGTAGTCTGACATGCCGCAAGCTCTAGGATCTTGATGCAGTACTGGCGCTGACTGAGGAGAAGACCAGAAGCCTGACGAGTGACAATGATGCCAAGAAAGTGATGAAGATCACCTAAGTCCATGGAAAATTCCGACTGTAGGGACGAGATTGTCCACTGCAAGAGATGAGCTGACGAGTCAGTGAGAGCGATGTCATCAACATAAATCAATAGATTGACCAGATCTGATCCCTATTGATAGAAGAATAGAGATGTCGGATTTGGCCCCGATAAAACCAATCGAGAGCAGAAAGCTGGCAAAGCGGCTGTACCAAGCACGAGGGGCCTTTTTTAGTCCACAAAGGGACTTGTTTAGGTGACATACCATATCTAGTCGACTTGAGTCAACAAAACCAGGGGTTGTAGTGTAACACCCTGGGGAAATTCCTAAATAAAAATACACCGATCAAAAATCATTTCTGTTTCATGTTTAAATTTTTGCATCATGCCGACAGTTTCTTTGTTTTATGCCAGTGCCAAACTTTTATTGAAATTTACCAATTTTTCTACTCCTCTGATCTTCTGGTCTTTGTCCCAGGATTTTCACTCTAACCAAAATTAGTTTTACTCCAAAAAGTCCACGTAAGCTCCCTCTACTATGGCCTTCTTGTTGCTGGGCTTTTTCTGGAAAAAGTCCATGTTACCTCCCCAAACCCTTTTCATTCCTATTAGGTTGGAAAAGAGAAAAGTCTAATTTTCCCCCATACTATTTTCGGCGACGACGTCGCCGCACGCGCACGCCGCGCCGCTACGACGAGGCCGCTACGACATCACCGGCTGTCGCCTTCCGCTCCTGTCTCACCGGCGAGCTTGCCGTCCATTCCATACGCATCCGGCCCCACCTCACACCGCCGCGAGCCATGCAGCAAGCTAGTTGTGCATGCGCGTGCATGCAGGCAAGCCAGCCACGAGCAAGCACCATGCAACTAGCTAGCCCCGCTATGCACCACAGGATCTCCCAGACGAAGACGAAAAGGTCGATAAATTCCTGAACGGAATGAACGACGAACTACGTAGTCAGCTGATTACGCAGGACCATGACACTTTCCAAGGACTGATCAACAAGGCGCTCCGAAAGGAAGCTGATAACAAGATAGTGAATGCCAACCGGAAGCGCAAGTTCGCAGCCCTCAAGAACAAGCAGCAGCAGCAAGGGCAAAGGTTCAAAACTAATGTCGGACAAGTATGGAGGCCGGTATACTCTGGCTCTTTTCGCCCCGCATCCACCCCCACCACACCCACCGTCCGCCCCGCTGCAATACTCCGCACCCCTACCTCCACCATCCCTGGCTCTGGCCCCACAAACATGAACTGCTTCAACTGTGGTGGAGCAGGCCACTTCTCCAGAGAATGCCCCCTGCCCAGAAAAATTCCCTCCAAATTCCAGACAAATCCCGCCCCCGCCCGCGGTACTTTTACACCCTCTGCGCCCCGGGCAGCCCCGCAGGCCCCAGTTCGGGCCCAGTCCGCGTCATCTGTTGCTCATGGCCGCGTGAACCACGTGCACGCGGAGGAGGCCCAGGAAGATCAGGGCGTTCTTCTCGGTACGTTTTCTATAAACTCTGTCCCGGTTTCGGTTCTGTTTGACTCTGGTGCATCTCATTCTTTCATCTCTCCAAAAGTCGTTCGAAGTCAGCAATTTAGGCTTTCTGAGTTAAATAAACCTATGGTCGTACACTCACCAGGGGGGGATTTGATGGTAACCCGGGTTTGCAAAAATGTGCCGCTCCTTTTGCAAGGGACGGTGATTCCTACCACTTTAATAGTCCTCCCCTCTCAGCACCTTGACATTATTTTGGGCATGGATTGGCTATCCAAATACCGAGGAACCCTTGACTGTGCCCGAAGAATCATCGCACTAGCCACCCAAGGCGCCAACCCTGTAAGAATTGAGATCGGACCCCTCAAACCGGTGTCTGGAGACCAAAAGACCATCCTAGCCTCCCTTACCTTGGAAAAAACCCCCGTGGTTCGGGAATACCGAGACGTTTTTCCAGAGGAACTGCCAGGAATGCCCCCTGACAGAGATATAGAATTCGTCATAAACTTAATGCCCGGTACTGCACCAATAGCCAAGCGACCCTATAGGATGCCTGCCAACGATTTAGAAGAACTTAAGAAACAAATTCAAGAACTCCAAGACAAGGGATTTATCCGCCCTAGTTCTTCTCCATGGGGAGCCCCGGTGCTGTTCGTTAAAAAGAAAGATGGTAGCCAAAGGATGTGTGTGGACTATCGCTCGCTGAACGAAGTCACAGTCAAAAATAAATACCCCCTTCCTAGAATCGATGACCTATTCGACCAACTTCAAGGGGCAAGTGTATTCTCAAAAATCGACCTCCGTTCCGGCTATCACCAACTTAAAGTACGCCCGGAAGATGTACCCAAAACCGCCTTCTCTACTCGCTATGGGCTCTATGAGTTCTTGGTCATGGCGTTTGGACTGACCAACGCCCCCGCTTATTTCATGAACCTTATGAATAAAGTATTCATGGAATACCTTGACAAGTTCGTCGTAGTGTTCATAGATGATATACTAATCTACTCCAAAACCGAGGAAGAACACGCGACCCACCTACGAATAGTGTTGGAAAAGTTAAGGGAGCACCGGCTGTATGCCAAGTACAGTAAGTGCGAGTTTTGGCTTAGGGAGGTGAGTTTTCTAGGCCACGTAATTTCAGCCGGAGGAGTAGCAGTAGACTCAACCAAAGTGGACGCAGTTACTAAGTGGCCAGCACCTCGAAGTGTAACCGAGGTACGGAGCTTCCTTGGCCTAGCTGGGTATTACCGCAGATTCATCGAAGGATTTTCTCAAATCGCCCGCCCTATGACACAACTGCTCAAAAAGGAGAAAAAGTATGATTGGACCGAAAAATGCCAAAGTAGCTTCAACCAGCTAAAAGCCAAATTAACTTCAGCCCCCATCCTTGTCTTGCCCGACATCGGGAAAGATTTCGAAGTTTACTGTGATGCTTCTCGTCACGGATTGGGAGGTGTATTAATGCAGGACAACAAGGTAGTCGCCTATGCATCACGCCAATTAAGACCTCATGAAGAGAACTACCCAACCCACGATTTGGAGCTAGCATCCGTAGTTCATGCCCTAAAAATTTGGAGGCACTATCTGATCGGTAACCGCTGTAATATCTTCACTGATCACAAAAGCCTAAAGTACATCTTTACTCAGGCTGACCTCAACCTACGCCAAAGAAGATGGCTAGAGTTAATTAAGGATTATGACTTGGACATCCACTACCATCCAGGCAAGGCTAATGTGGTAGCTGATGCCTTAAGCAGGAAACCCGCATGTAACATGCTAAGGGCCCAAGACCTACCGCCCACCTTGGAAGCTGAGTTCGCCCGCCTCAACCTAACCATGGTGAAGCAAGGGAGTGTGGCAAACCTAGAGCTTCAGCCACAACTCCCGGCCCAAATCAAAGACAGCCAAAATCAAAGCAAGGAGGTAGAAAAGATTAGGGATCAGATGAAGGGAGGAAAGGCCAAAGAATTCAGGTTGGATGAGCAAGGAATCCTTTGGTATAAACATCGGTTGTTCGTGCCCGCCGGAAAGAATTTTCGAAAGACTATCCTCACGGAAGCCCACGATTCGGCCTACTCCATCCACCCCGGAAGCACAAAAATGTACCAAGATATAAAGCAAGAATATTGGTGGCCCGGAATGAAACGGGACGTTGCGGAATACGTCGCCGTATGCGACATCTGCCAAAGGGTTAAGGCCGAACACCAGCGCCCGGCTGGGTTGTTGCAACCATTAAAAATTCCGGAATGGAAGTTTGACGAAATTGGTATGGATTTCATAGTGGGGCTACCCAAGACCGCTTCAGGTTGTGATTCCATCTGGGTAATCATAGACCGCCTGACGAAAGTAGCCCGTTTTATACCAGTTAGGACGACCTACAGCGCGGCTCGACTAGCCGAGTTGTTTATAGCAAAAATAGTATGCCTCCATGGTGTCCCAAAGCGGATTATCTCAGACCGAGGCGCGCAGTTTACCTCTCACTTTTGGGATCGGTTCCATGAAGCACTAGGCAGTCACCTTGCCTTTAGCACAGCCTACCACCCCCAAACCGACGGCCAGACGGAGAGAACCAACCAAGTTCTAGAGGATATGTTGCGCGCTTGTGTTATGGATTTCACAACGGACTGGGAAAAATGTCTGCCCTATGCGGAATTTTCATATAACAATAGCTACCAAGCAAGCTTGAAAATGTCCCCCAACGAAGCCTTGTACGGCCGGAAATGCCGTACCCCATTGATGTGGTCAGAAGTTGGAGAGGCCTCCGTCTTCGGACCCGACGTCGTGAGAGAAGCTGAAGAAAAGGTGCGATTAATAAAAGACCGCCTTCAAGCCGCCCAAGCCAGGCAGAAGAGTTATGCGGACACTAGGCGACGGGAATTAACTTTTGAGGTTGGGGATTACGTGTATCTCAAGGTATCACCCCTACGAGGAACCCGGCGTTTTAAGGTAAAAGGCAAGCTGGCACCGCGTTATGTGGGACCATACCCAATAATAAGCCGACGTGGCCAAGTCGCCTATGAGTTAAAACTGCCAGAAACCTTATCCGACGTCCATCCCGTGTTCCACGTCTCTCAACTAAAAAAATGCCTCCGCATACCAGAAGAGCATACCTTAGTGGAAACCCAAGAAGTAAACCCCGACCTCACATATCCGGAGAAACCGATCAAAATCTTAGAAGAAGCTGAAAGGAGAACCCGCTCTAAAACCATTAAATTGTACAAAGTTCTGTGGAGCAATCACTCGGAAGACGAAGCCACCTGGGAACGAGAGGAATACCTCAAGAGTAGATACCCCGACCTCTTCTAGAAAAGGTAAGCAATCTCGAGGACGAGATTATTTTTAGGGGGGTAGGTTACTCACCCTTGCATATTTCTACCCTTTTAGCTCTTGATGATGAGGACTTGCCAGTTGAACTGATCCCTGAGGAGGGGGATGGTACGGAGGAACCATAGGGACTAATCCCCAGTTGATGCTTGTGGAGTATAGATGGACCGCCGCAGCCTCGCTTCCGCTATCCTATGTTATTTGGTATTGTATCCGGTCAGACACGGCCTATTAGAACCTACTCGGGTTCCCATGTAATATTTGGTATTGTAAGACTATGCGATGCAGACTATGTGTACCAGAGTTGTAATGTGTGTATACCAACCTACCGATCCAGGGAGTTGGTATTTGTAAACACATATGGTTTCCTGTGGTATAAAATCAGGGGCCGACAAACCTGGTATCAGAGCCTGCGACTGTAGGATTAGACCCCTTGGCACCCACCATCCGAGACTTCGTTTTGGTTTAGCCTCACATAAGTGCACCCCGCGTACCAAATCAATATTAATTGCAAAACTCTACCCCGCTACACGCGATTTAGTAAAAATTCTTTTTGACTCTGTGCTTAATTTTTGTAGATGGACTTCACCTTCCACGGCCAGTACGCCCTTCAGCAGCTTCGAAACCAGCGCTTCTTCCTGGTCAGCTGGTACGGAGAGAACCTCGCTGAGGTTGACCACCTCCGCTACCTGCTTCGCGAGGCTGACTCCGTCATCTCGAACCTCCGGGAGAGGTACGAGCTGCTTGGCGAGCGATGCGACAGCCAGGAGCACAAAATTTCTGAGCTGGAGCATGCGCTCGCCACACTCCGCCAGCAGACCGCACCAGTCCACTCAACACCGGCTCCGCCGACGACCCGCACCGTCAGCATTGGCTTCGCCACCACCTTCAGCCCACGGTCTACACCAGCCGCAGGGGTCGGCCAAGCCACTGCCACCCGCTCCCGCACGGCTGCACCGACATTCACACAGTACCTGGCCGCACTCCGTGCTTCGGTGGCCGCAGCGTCGACTACTGGGAGCCCCGCTACCCGCTCCTCGACTCCTGCTCAGGGGATGGGACTCACCCCTGCTTCCGGCACGGCACTACTCGTCGCCACCACTACCACCACCGCTCCCATCACGATAGCTACCTAGGACGATGTGGTGATCGGCGTGGCGCCACCCCCGCCACCAGTGCTGCGTGCTTTCTCGGCAGCACCGACTACTGCAGCTCTCACCGCACTAGCCAGCGGCACCCTCAACGACGTCATCAGATCCGTCATACCCGTCGAGGAGGACCCAGAGGAGAGGGTCGTGGAGATCGACGAGCCCTTTGTCGATACCACCTCTGACCCAGCAGCACGCAGGGGACGCCGGAGCTGCGGTGACTCGGCCACGTTCGGGAGACGTCGCCGTAGCCGCCTCCTCCGCGGCACCACCTCAGGCTACGACGGCGACCGCGAGTTTGACGAGACTGCCCCTCGCAGTCGCAGCCGTAGCCGCTCCCCTCGCCGCATGGGTGACGAGGCTAGCCGCGACCCGGCCTTGGACCCGCGCGTGGAGTGGGTTCTGCCTTAGGCAGGAACCATTACGCGCCAGGAACTAGACTCGCTTTGGTGGTCCTCTGGACAGCGAGCCTGTTCCCACCCACCCCTACTTAGACTCAGTAGACGCTGAGGTGTTCATTACTGTATTGTACCCCTCTAACCTGCGTTTGAGCAGAAGAGGTCGCACTTTCCTATTTTGCATCGTCATGTATGTGGTTGTACCTCCCTCCCTTACTCTAGCAGGGGAAGTAGGATGTACTTAGGCTTTGCACCAGTGCATCTGATTATATTATTATGAGTTACGCTACGATTATGGGAATGGTTGTCTCACAACAGATAACACAACATGAACAACGTTAGCGCTGCTATACCATAAACAACCCTACCCTCTTACGCTAACACTGCCTATGCCACCCTGCTCTCAGATGGTGAACCCAAGGACCACGAGATCGGGCTCCGGATCAGCCCGTACGCGCAATACAACGCCGCCACCACCCCCACCCCCCAGCATCGCTGAGTTGATGGCGACTCAGAACGTGCTAATGCGAGGCATGCTTGACATGCTCAACAATGGAGGGTCTGGGAACCATACGGCCCAATCCGGGTCTGCCGGAGCAACGGCTGGGGCCAGGCGGCATGCACCCAGCTATGGAGAGTTCATAAGGACCAGGCCACCAACCTTCTCGGAGGCCGCAGAACCACTAGAAGCGGAAGACTGGCTGTGCACTGTGGTAAAGAAGTTGGAACTAGTGCGAGCCGACGAAGAAGATAAGGTCCGATATGCCACTAGCCTGCTCGAAGGAACAGCTAGTGATTGGTGGGAGACTTACAAGAAATCTCGCACAGCAGACACGGACGAGCCAGACTGGAAAGAATTCACTGAAGCCTTCCGAGGGGCGTACATTCCGGCGGCCCTTATTAAACTAAAAAGAGATGAGTTTAGGGCCTTGACCCAGGGGGATTTGAGCGTGCAGGACTACCTCAACAAGTTCATACAACTGGCCCGCTATGCACCACAGGATCTCCCAGACGAAGACGAAAAGGTCGATAAATTCCTGAACGGAATGAACGACGAACTACGTAGTCAGCTGATTACGCAGGACCATGACACTTTCCAAGGACTGATCAACAAGGCGCTCCGAAAGGAAGCTGATAACAAGATAGTGAATGCCAACCGGAAGCGCAAGTTCGCAGCCCTCAAGAACAAGCAGTAGCAGCAAGGGCAAAGGTTCAAAACTAATGTCGGACAAGTATGGAGGCCGGTATACTCTGGCTCTTTTCGCCCCGCATCCACCCCCACCACACCCACCGTCCGCCCCGCTGCAATACTCCGCACCCCTACCTCCACCATCCCTGGCTCTGGCCCCACAAACATGAACTGCTTCAACTGTGGTGGAGCAGGCCACTTCTCCAGAGAATGCCCCCTGCCCAGAAAAATTCCCTCCAAATTCCAGACAAATCCCGCCCCCGCCCGCGGTACTTTTACACCCTCTGCGCCCCGGGCAGCCCCGCAGGCCCCAGTTCGAGCCCAGTCCACGTCATCTGTTGCTCATGGCCGCGTGAACCACGTGCACGCGGAGGAGGCCCAGGAAGATCAGGGCGTTCTTCTCGATACGTTTTCTATAAACTCTATCCCGGTTTCGGTTCTATTTGACTCTGGTGCATCTCATTCTTTCATCTCTCCAAAGGTCGTTCGAAGTCAGCAATTTAGGCTTTCTGAGTTAAATAAGCCTATGGTCGTACACTCACCAGGGGGGGATTTGATGGTAACCCGGGTTTGCAAAAATGTGCCGCTCCTTTTGCAAGGGACAGTGATTCCTACCACTTTAATAGTCCTCCCCTCTCAGCACCTTGACATTATTTTGGGCATGGATTGGCTATCCAAATACCAAGGAACCCTTGACTGTGCCCGAAGAATCATCGCACTAGCCACCCAAGGCGCCAACCCTGTAAGAATTGAGATCGGACCCCTCAAACCGGTGTCTGGAGACCAAAAAACCATCCTAGCCTCCCTTACCTTGGAAAAAACCCCCGTGGTTCGGGAATACCGAGACGTTTTTCTAGAGGAACTGCCAGGAATGCCCCCTGACAGAGATATAGAATTCGTCATCAACTTAATGCCCGGTACTGCACCAATAGCCAAGCGACCCTATAGGATGCCTGCCAACGATTTAGAAGAACTTAAGAAACAAATTCAAGAACTCCAAGACAAGGGATTTATCCGCCCTAGTTCTTCTCCATGGGGAGCCCCGGTGCTGTTCGTTAAAAAGAAAGATGGTAGCCAAAGGATGTGTGTGGACTATCGCTCGCTGAACGAAGTCACAGTCAAAAATAAATACCCCCTTCCTAGAATCGATGACCTATTCGACCAACTTCAAGGGGCAAGTGTATTCTCAAAAATCGACCTCCGTTCCGGCTATCACCAACTTAAAGTACGCCCGGAAGATGTACCCAAAACCGCCTTCTCTACTCGCTATGGGCTCTATGAGTTCTTGGTCATGGCGTTTGGACTGACCAACGCCCCCGCTTATTTCATGAACCTTATGAATAAAGTATTCATGGAATACCTTGACAAGTTCGTCGTAGTGTTCATAGATGATATACTAATCTACTCCAAAACCGAGGAAGAACACGCGACCCACCTACGAATAGTGTTGGAAAAGTTAAGGGAGCACCGGCTGTATGCCAAGTACAGTAAGTGCGAGTTTTGGCTTAGGGAGGTGAGTTTTCTAGGCCACGTAATTTCAGCCGGAGGAGTAGCAGTAGACTCAACCAAAGTGGACGCAGTTACTAAGTGGCCAGCACCTCGAAGTGTAACCGAGGTACGGAGCTTCCTTGGCCTAGCTGGGTATTACCGCAGATTCATCGAAGGATTTTCTCAAATCGCCCGCCCTATGACACAACTGCTCAAAAAGGAGAAAAAGTATGATTGGACCGAAAAATGCCAAAGTAGCTTCAACCAGCTAAAAGCCAAATTAACTTCAGCCCCCATCCTTGTCTTGCCCGACATCGGGAAAGATTTCGAAGTTTACTGTGATGCTTCTCGTCACGGATTGGGAGGTGTATTAATGCAGGACAACAAGGTAGTCGCCTATGCATCACGCCAATTAAGACCTCATGAAGAGAACTACCCAACCCACGATTTGGAGCTAGCATCCGTAGTTCATGCCCTAAAAATTTGGAGGCACTATCTGATCGGTAACCGCTGTAATATCTTCACTGATCACAAAAGCCTAAAGTACATCTTTACTCAGGCTGACCTCAACCTACGCCAAAGAAGATGGCTAGAGTTAATTAAGGATTATGACTTGGACATCCACTACCATCCAGGCAAGGCTAATGTGGTAGCTGATGCCTTAAGCAGGAAACCCGCATGTAACATGCTAAGGGCCCAAGACCTACCGCCCACCTTGGAAGCTGAGTTCGCCCGCCTCAACCTAACCATGGTGAAGCAAGGGAGTGTGGCAAACCTAGAGCTTCAGCCACAACTCCCGGCCCAAATCAAAGACAGCCAAAATCAAAGCAAGGAGGTAGAAAAGATTAGGGATCAGATGAAGGGAGGAAAGGCCAAAGAATTCAGGTTGGATGAGCAAGGAATCCTTTGGTATAAACATCGGTTGTTCGTGCCCGCCGGAAAGAATTTTCGAAAGACTATCCTCACGGAAGCCCACGATTCGGCCTACTCCATCCACCCCGGAAGCACAAAAATGTACCAAGATATAAAGCAAGAATATTGGTGGCCCGGAATGAAACGGGACGTTGCGGAATACGTCGCCGTATGCGACATCTGCCAAAGGGTTAAGGCCGAACACCAGCGCCCGGCTGGGTTGTTGCAACCATTAAAAATTCCGGAATGGAAGTTTGACGAAATTGGTATGGATTTCATAGTGGGGCTACCCAAGACCGCTTCAGGTTGTGATTCCATCTGGGTAATCATAGACCGCCTGACGAAAGTAGCCCGTTTTATACCAGTAGGACGACCTACAGCGCGGCTCGACTAGCCGAGTTGTTTATAGCAAAAATAGTATGCCTCCATGGTGTCCCAAAGCGGATTATCTCAGACCGAGGCGCGCAGTTTACCTCTCACTTTTGGGATCGGTTCCATGAAGCACTAGGCAGTCACCTTGCCTTTAGCACAGCCTACCACCCCCAAACCGACGGCCAGACGGAGAGAACCAACCAAGTTCTAGAGGATATGTTGCGCGCTTGTGTTATGGATTTCACAACGGACTGGGAAAAATGTCTGCCCTATGCGGAATTTTCATATAACAATAGCTACCAAGCAAGCTTGAAAATGTCCCCCAACGAAGCCTTGTACGGCCGGAAATGCCGTACCCCATTGATGTGGTCAGAAGTTGGAGAGGCCTCCGTCTTCGGACCCGACGTCGTGAGAGAAGCTGAAGAAAAGGTGCGATTAATAAAAGACCGCCTTCAAGCCGCCCAAGCCAGGCAGAAGAGTTATGCGGACACTAGGCGACGGGAATTAACTTTTGAGGTTGGGGATTACGTGTATCTCAAGGTATCACCCCTACGAGGAACCCGGCGTTTTAAGGTAAAAGGCAAGCTGGCACCGCGTTATGTGGGACCATACCCAATAATAAGCCGACGTGGCCAAGTCGCCTATGAGTTAAAACTGCCAGAAACCTTATCCGACGTCCATCCCGTGTTCCACGTCTCTCAACTAAAAAAATGCCTCCGCATACCAGAAGAGCATACCTTAGTGGAAACCCAAGAAGTAAACCCCGACCTCACATATCCGGAGAAACCGATCAAAATCTTAGAAGAAGCTGAAAGGAGAACCCGCTCTAAAACCATTAAATTGTACAAAGTTCTGTGGAGCAATCACTCGGAAGACGAAGCCACCTGGGAACGAGAGGAATACCTCAAGAGTAGATACCCCGACCTCTTCTAGAAAAGGTAAGCAATCTCGAGGACGAGATTATTTTTAGGGGGGTAGGTTTGTAACACCCTGGGGAAATTCCTAAATAAAAATACACCGATCAAAAATCATTTCTGTTTCATGTTTAAATTTTTGCATCATGCCGACAGTTTCTTTGTTTTATGCCAGTGCCAAACTTTTATTGAAATTTACCAATTTTTTCTACTCCTCTGTATCTCTGGTCTTTGTCCCAGGATTTTCACTCTAACCAAAATTAGTTTTACTCCAAAAAGTCCACGTAAGCTCCCTCTACTATGGCCTTCTTGTTGCTGGGCTTTTTCTGGAAAAAGTCCATGTTACCTCCCCAAGCCCTTTTCATTTCTATTAGGTTGGAAAAGAGAAAAGTCTAATTTTCCCCCATACTATTTTCGGCGACGACGTCGCCGCCGCCGCGCCGCTACGACGAGGCCGCTACGACATCACCGGCTGTCGCCTTCCGCTCCTGTCTCACCGGCGAGCTTGCCGTCCATTCCATACGCATCCGGCCCCACCTCGCACCGCCGCGAGCCATGCAGCAAGCTAGTTGTGCATGCGCGTGCATGCAGGCAAGCCAGCCACGAGCAAGCACCATGCAGTACTAGGCAGCCATGCGCAGCTGAGCAAGCCAACAAGCTAGCATGCATGCAACAGCCTATGCAGTATACGCGCCAACCCGCGCGGCCGCTGCAACTGCCCCTCCCTGTCTTCATGGCCATTTAAGACGAGCTCGTGCGGTGAAGCCTATATAAGGGCAACCATAGCCAGTATGCAACCCGTCCCTTTCCATCCTCTTTTCTCCTCCTCCTGGCTTTCTTTCTCTTCAGTCACACCCTTCCGCGCACACGCCGCCATCTCTCCGCTTGCTCCGCCGCGGCCGGTTTCGGCTGGGCCTCAGTTGAGCAAGAGGACGGATAGGCCGCCGCGCCGTCATTGAACCCGAGAACGACTGACTTATCGAACGGCTAATCCCTAACATCTGACCCGCTGACTTCTAACTCACTAACCCGCTGACTTCTAACTCACTAACCCGCTGACTTCTAACTCGCTGACCCCTGACACCTAACTTGCACTAATCCGCTAACATTTATTCCTTAACGCTGTGTGTTCGTTTGTTGCCGAGCGAACACGTGGTGGGCGAGGACGATCCGCGGGTCGACCGGCCCCAGGCAGTACCTCGACGACCGTAGTTCGTGCGAGGACCGTCGGTCGGTACGCCGCTACCCGGCTGCCGCAAGGTGAGCTCCCCTCCTGCCCTTCCTCTTGCTTTCGTTTCCTTACCGCATTTCTCGTCTACCGTCGTTACCGCGGCACGGTGGCGTCGTGAGACGTGACACCGTAACCATTCCTTGCGCGACCGTCCTTCGCAGCGATCGCCGCATCACAGCCGGCCGTGCATACGCCATATAGCTAGCGGCCGAACGTGTGCATGCATGCATGTAAGCAGCTAGCTAATGCAGGTATCGCATGCATGTATGCATGCAGCCACCCGAGCCGTCCTGGTCGCCGTCCGCCGGCCGCAACGGCTATAAAAACCACTGCCCCATCTTCGTCCTCCTCAGCCTCCAAGCCAAATGCCGACACCCGCAAACCGTCCCGCCTCCACTCGGCCGACGCCGCCGTACCGCTTGCAACCGCTCCTGCCGACCGAGCCTCGGCCGAGCGCGTCTGTGCCGCCTCGAGCCGTTCGGCCATCGGTCGGCCAAGCCCCGGGACGCCTCCCCGGCCGTCGTCGGCCGAACCGCGGCCGCGTTGTCCAGCCCAAGCCGTGGCCTGCCCCCCGCTCGCTGCCAGCTCCTGCCGCGCGCCCCAGCCGCCTCCGCCACCGCCACCCAGCCGCGTCGCCCCGCTCGGCCTCCCGCCAGCGCCTGGCCGGCGCCAGCCGCGCCGCAGCCGCCGTGCCCCGGCCGCCGCGCGCCGCGCTGCACCGCCCCGGCCTCCCCAGCCGCGCCGCGCGGGCTGCCTCCTGGCCGCGCGCCGCCTGCCGCGGCCGGGCCACCGAGCCACGCCGCACCGCCTCCCCGGCCGTGCAACGCGCTGCGCCGCGCCGCCGCCTGCCGCCCGCACGCGCCCACGCTCAGCCGCGCTCCCAGCCGCGCCAGCCGCGCCTGCTCGGCCGCGCCGAGCCGCCTGGCCGCAGCCGGCCGCCTGGCCGCAGCCGCCACGCCGCCTGCGCGCCGTCCCCGCCGCCTGCGTGCTGCTCCGCCGCCCTCGCAGCGCCTCAGCCCGCCGGCGCCCTCCGCTCGGCCTCTCCCCCGGCAGGAACGAACAGAGGAGGCAAGAAAGAGAAGAGAGAGAGGAAGAAAAGATAAGAAGGAGAGAGAAAAGGAGGAAGGAGGAGAAGAAAAAAAAAAGAAAGAGGAAAAGAAAAAGAGGTGGGACCCGCCAGTGGCCCCACTCTCTCTCTCTCCATGGGCCTTTGACCGCAGGTCTAAATCCCCTCCCTCTCTTTCGGGGCCGAGCCCATAAGAGTCCTCCTCAAAAGTCTATATTATATCCTCCGGCCGAAACCCACCAACAGCCTCTCTCCTCGACGAAGTCTAATTTATACCCCCCCTACTCACCCAACTCTCCTCTTAAAGTCTGTATTACGTCCCTAACCGACCTACATCACTTTGGGCTAAGGCCAAAGCACTCCCAAAATAAAAGTCCAACATGCCCCCCCTCTGAGCCCCTCAGCCAAAGAATATTCCCAAGAATATTCCTTTCCAATTAATAAATTCATTTCCATTCAGAAAATCCATTAATCTCCAAAATCTATCTCCTCCCGTTTTAAGTCCAATTGACTCCGTCAACTTCCATAATTTTTCAAAAATTGATCTACGCAATGGCACTGGTTGGGTTATTTTCCTTTTTGGAATTTTTGGCTTTTTTTGTGTTAGCGAGTAGTTCGTGACGTTATTATTCGACCGGACAGGGTATATCTGCGAGGAGGAAATTGAGCCAATTGATAACGAACCCTCAAGTGAGCAAGGCAAGTCACTACGCCCCCTTCCTCGAACATGTTGATCCTATTTTTATAAATGTGTTGATTGCAAATAAAATTGCATGCTAATTATAAAACGCGTACCTACATTTGCTTAAAGCCTTACCTTTGATATTGTTTATCCTTATGTATTTACACACCTTTGTTACCTGAGTATATTACTTTACGCGTGATTATTTACTCACTGCTTAGCCCTGCTTACATAGACGTTATACACTCCATATGTGGGATATGTGGATGTGGTTACACTGATCACTCGATGGGAGTGATTGATAGAGATCGGGTGGAGACATAAGCGCCACCCACAGCATGAAAACCTTTGTGAAAACCCAAAAACTTAATTAAACAAAAGTGATTTCGACTGGGGCGGCACGGATAGAATATGGGTGGTTCTGGGAACGGTAAGCCGCCGACCCTGGTCAGTTAAGGACCGAGTCAAGAAGCTAAGCAGGAAACGAACCGAGTACGACCACACTTCTTGAGTGGGGTTAGACCCGGTGGACTAGGTTATTCTCGTGGGGTGGCACCCCAGACATGGTAGGTTCTGGATATCGGTATGGAAATGTGGAAGTGTGTGGTTTAATGACGTCAAGCTTTATATATGTATGATGTAACCTTCAATCTCGGGAGCGCCAGGACTCCCCTCACAACCGGCTCGAGGTAGGAATGTGGCGCCGGGGGTGCAATGGGGATTCATAGTCCTTGGAGCGGGTGCCGCCATGCGAGGGTAACTGAAAAACCGGGCCGTGACAAGTCTCATGTGTTGGGTGAGTCACGGAGTGTGGGATTAAAAGCGTACATCCACTGCAGTGTGAGTAAATTAAACTATTCGAATAGCCGTGCTCGCGGTTAATGAGCGCCGGGACTTGTATTACTCTTGACTAGACTCACATGTTTTTAATTTGGTTAGAAGAAGTTGGGATAAATACAACATGAGTGACCTTGCCCCATGCGTGGGAAGGTTACATTGTGATGAAGGAACTTCTAATTAATGACAACCTTTACATAGCGGCAATTCTTTTCATGGTTAAAACTGCTAGGCCATAGGCTTGTAAAATAACTTGTGAAAACTGGCTTTACGCAAATAAACTAAAACCTGCCTTGGATCCCTATATGCATTGGTTGCATTTCTATAGTGGTGACTTGCTGAGTACGGTTGGTACTCACCCTTGCATATTTCTACCCTTTTAGCTCTTGATGATGAGGACATGCCAGTCGAACTGATCCCTGAGGAGGGGGATGGTACGGAGGAACCATAGGGACTAATCCCCAGTTGATGCCTGTGGAGTATAGATGGACCGCCGCAGCCTCGCTTCCGCTATCCTATGTTATTTGGTATTGTATCCGGTCAGACACGGCCTATTAGAACCTACTCGGGTTCCCATGTAATATTTGGTATTGTAAGACTATGCGATGCAGACTATGTGTACCAGAGTTGTAATGTGTGTATACCAACCTACCGATCCAGGGAGTTGGTATTTGTAAACACATATGGTTTCCTGTGGTATAAAATCAGGGGCCGACATGTAGGCACTTGACTATATCTTGAAATGTACCATAAAGAAAAGCATTCTTGACATCGAGCTAATGAACAGGTCAGTTGTGACAAACTGCAATGCTTAGAACTGTGCGAACAGTAATAGGTTTGACCACCGGGCTGAAGGTCTCATCATAGTCAATGCTAGGGTGCTATGTGAAACCAATAAGAACCTAGCATGCCTTGTACCTTTTGTGAGTCCCATCAGACTACAGCTTGTTTTTGAAGATCTTGCTGGTGACAATGTTGGCTGCAGAGGGACGCATGACAACATCCCAGGTGTGGTTTGTCATCAAAGGCGGTAAACTCGTCCTCCATTACAGCACGCCAATTAGGGTCAGCAAGGGCTGCGTGATACGTCCGCGGGGCTGGAGACGGAGTGTTGGTGTGGAAATTGAGACGTTCTTCAGGCCTGTAGATACCGGCTTTGCCGCGTGTGACCATGAAGTGGTCGTTGATGACGAGGAACTCACCAAAGCCAAATGGAGGAGCACATGGCCCAATAGTCGAGCACTCTGTGGGGGCCAAGGAATAGGACCGAATGGTAGAAGCACAACCAGTGCAATGGTTGATCCAATCAGTGGCAAAGGCGGCCCATGTAGCGTCGTGCATGGCCCGCCAGACCAGGCAAGCGTGGCTAGCTCGAAGAAGTCTTCAGCTACGCCCGAATGGTGAAGATGGCGTGGTGAAGACTGATGTCCCGGTTGATAGGCCAGGAGAGCTAGGCAGGCCTGGGGAGCCATGGTCAGGGTGTGGGTGAACTAGGCGACCCAGGAGACAAAGTCCCAGAGGAGATCCTATCAGTGGCTTGCCTTGGAGGAAAGCCGGGGAGGGGGGTGGGAACTCAGAAGGAACCGATGGCCTTAACGATCAGAAAGACCGGCCCAATCCTATTGGAGCCTGTGAGGTAGTTGAAAAATCCTCCAAAAAAGCAAGATCAGTTGCACCAGCAGAAGTAGACTGTAAATTGGCAAATGGAAACGAGTACTCATCAAACGCTAGATGACGTGAAATAACAACACTTCCAATTCTCCTCCCATCATAAAAATATCATGTATTTTCGCTGGCGAGTGATCAGCGACCCATGAAAATAGATATTCGCAAGTGGGTGTCCTATGAGGCCCGTTCATGAAAATTGATTTTTGTAGGCGATTAAGTTACACCTTCCATCTAAATAAAAGAAAATTATCAATCCACAGCCTACGCTATTTCTCAGCAGGAGACAACTTCCGATCAGCCACAATCTATCCCTCTAATCAAATCCAATCTACAAAAATTCCCAAAGTCGCAAATCCCCAAATTTCACAAATCCACAATTTTACATCATTGATAAATTTCCAATTGGATCAATCCATCACCAGCAGAACTAACTGGATTTGGCGACCCATTTAGCTTCGCGCTTGTTGTTGTCATCAAGAAGAAGCCCAAGCCGCATGCGGTCATCGTTGTCGACGCCGAGAGACGAAACCTGAGCTATGTGTGGTCGTTCTCATCACCAGATCTGGTGGGCCCGAGGACCGCCGTTGCTGGATCTGGCTTCCTTGCCATCAGCTTGCTCCTCCTCAAGCATCGGCCGACTAATTTGGCGCTTCCGTCTACCACCGTCGCCTCTCTTGAGCACCACCACAGCCACCAGTGCAAAGGGAATGAGGTTAGGGCAACCTAGTTCAGATCTGGCAGGGAGAGAGGAAAAAATTCCTTAGTCCACATCGCTAAGGCACCATCCTCGCCGCCATCACTGAACCAATGAGCCCCAACCCTCCCACCCCCACTAGATCCACCGCTATCACCTAGGCCTCCGCCAGCATCATAGAGCCCCTAGACCACCATCATTGATGCCTAGTGATGGCAACGGTGTTACACCCCAAAAATGACCAAAATATAAATTGCTGTGAAAATGGAATTTCTAGAATTTATTTCATAATTAAAGGAAGTGTTTGAATAAAAATCCATGCAAATTTGAACATCAAATTGAGCTAGATAAAATTTTCTTAAATACTTTGGTTGCCCAAGTTTTTTCAAGATTTTTCTTGGAATTATTTGAGCATTGAAAGTATTTTTAATAAATGAAACAACATTTGAAGTATATATTTAAATTAAAAACGAAATTAAAATCCCTCTCGTAGCTTTGGGCCATTTCCGGCCCATTCCGTCCTCCTTTCTCCCGCCGGCCTCATTTCTCTTCCTCTTGGGTTGCCTCTTCCCTTCGGCCTGGTCCCGTCCGCAAGTCCATCTCGCCTCCCTTCCACGCCTCCTCTCCCTTCCTCGCTGACCGGTGGACCCAAGGCCCCACCTGTTAGCTTCGTCCCCAAGGTCCGAACGGGAGTCCAGCACCCGCCCGATACGGCCCAACCATGTCGATTCGCCCGCCCCGTTGCTTTGTTTCCAAATTGGTTGTGGGGATTTCTTCCCCTTATCCTCCTCTATCTTTCCCCTCGAGAATCGGAGAAAATCCTGATGGAAATCGCTTGGATTGGACGCAATTTCAAGCTCCATTTTCCGGTTAACCCTAGTTTCTTCCGCTGCCAAATCCTCTCATGTAGAGATCGATCTCTTCCTCCGGAGCCTATAAATCGAACCTCCATGGACTCTTATATTTTCCTTTTTTTTTCTGAGCTTCCCTGCTGCCGGACTCCAACCGTGTCACGTCATTGTGCTGGCTGTCGCCGCTCTGCACCGCGACCACCATCGGCACCGCATCGCCATGAGGAACCTCGGCGGCCGGTTCCCTTGCGCCGAAGACCGTCGGCAAGACCATGACGACCCAAACCCGAGCGCCGCTGCCGCCCGTCGAACTCTAACCGAGCCCCAGCGTCGTCTCGGTCGTCACCGGACATCGTCGTTGCCGCTGTTGGCATCGCACCGCCAAGGAGAGGCCTAATCGCCCTCTCTTCTTCGCTGAGGATCGCCAGAACACCGTCGTCCCGAAGAGCTCCACCGCTAAAAGCTTATTGCCGGCCACTCCTTTCGCCGCTCGTCATCATCTTCGCGTCAGTAAGAATCGCCCGTCCTCTTCTTCGCATCCATGCCTTGCTTTTTGCCGCCGTGCCAAAGTTCGCTATTGTGCTATCGTCCCGTGCTCCCTGGATAGTGATGCCCCATGGCCACCATGGCGCTTCTCTCCTCCACGTGGCTCCACCCTAAACCCTAGATCGGGTTCAATGCAAGCCATCTGATCCAGGTCAGCCCTACTCAATTCGATCTCAGTCATCCATTCTTTTTCATTAGTCCCATCCGTTGGATCTCGGTCAATTCTGGTCAAACAGATCTGAGCCATCTATCTTGTGGACCTCCTCTATGAACTAGGTCTACCATAGACCCGAGCCCCTCCTATGACATGCGGGTCCCGTTTGTCAATGCCCTCAACACATTCTCCTGACTGACGTCATAATGTTATTTTTTAGTTCTAAAATAATTCAATATGATGCAATAAATCATTTAGTTGTTTTCTTCGTAGCTTTTAATTGATTAAAACTTCATTAATTCATAGCTAATTCAGACGAACCGGAAATGAGATCGTTCAATTCTCATAATTCATCTAAATTCAAGATCTACCTATTTATAAACTTTATTTGTACTATTTATTTAGTTTTTATTAGTCTTTTTCCTCATTTTGCGTGCTAGAGTATAGTTTTTGTCGTTTCAGAGGATCGCTGGTTCGTTGATGAAGTTTCTGAAGGCGAATTGAAGACGCTTGTTTGCGAGGCAAGTCACACATGTCCCAAACTTCCATTTGAGCATGTTGATCCTATATTTAAATTCTCACTTTATTTCAAATGTGCATTTATTTTCGAATGCCATTGGGTTGTTTGAGCCTATTTCCCTATGTTATGGTCAAGATGAATTGATTATCCTATGGGTTATAATTTGACTAGCTTGAATGCTATATAATGGTTTGGCTATATATTAGTATACTTGTTTAGCCCTGCTTAGAAACATTAGCACATTAGCCCTGCTTACACACACGATATGGCTTTCGAACAACATGATCCGAACCTCGCAATCACAGCACCAAGTCACCTCTGGTTATCAACCATGCACTATCCGATTGACCTCGCTAAGAAAGATAATCCCTGTATATGAATCGAAGAACACAAGCAAGAATAAGAAAGATTGCAACTCATCTTGCAGATGAATGATTAAGCACTTAGAGTTGAGGTCTCACAAACTGATGAACGGTGACACTATTTAATGACAGACTAATCTAAGCAAAACACAACCATAAGGTTCAAGGATCAGCCAAGGACCCCTAGAAACGTCCCTAATGAAGGCTGACACGATACACAGCCCAATGGCTCAAAAGACGGTGACACAACACCCTGATAGATTCTAGATGCCAATTTGTTTCGACAATTCCCGTTGACTTAGAAGAAATTTTGACGTGAGACCAGAGCCATTAGAAAGGTGATCTCGTTAGCTTTCCATACATATGTAGAACGTTTAAAAGAAGTCTAGATGTGATCTGGATGACCAATTTAGTGCGGACTGCTCCTGGATTTCGAGGTGGACATGAATTTGATATGAATTGGGCCTTCAAGTTGACTTGAACGCCCTTTCTGGCCCTCTTCGTCTCCAAACAAAATCATTAGGTAGCAATTTGTTCTCAAAATCACATAAAGAAGTGCTTAGGAACGAGGTCACCTGTAGATTCAATTGTCGGGTGGGAGCCTAGTGATTGGACCTTGCATCAGCTAGAGGCGTTGCGGAGGACCTCAATCACCTCGGGCTGGGGACTTATGGGACGGAGGAGAGGCGGAGGCAGGTGATGCCGCCAGGCAGTGGCCTCAACGATGGTCTGGAGGGAGTAGTTTGAAGATGGCGAGGGATCGAGAAGATGATCAAGGAATCTTGAATTAGGTCAAAAATAATAAAATAATTACCACGGTGAGCTCTAGCAAATTATCAATCTTTTCCTCTTGCCATGTTATGTTTTTGTGTTTGCAGCCACAAATTATACAAATTTTTAAGTGTCATCTGGCAAAATTTGTCAAAAAGAAAACTATAGTGGATCTCGGACTCTAGCTGATATGGAAAAAGAGTATTATACGCCAACCAACTTAACCCATATTCAACTTAATTACGCCTATAAGAAAAGTGGATAATAAAGCTTATACTTGAAAACTAATATTTAATGGCTCATTTGGTGTAAGTACACACTACTGGAGAAGTGATCTCTGCCCGGATGGCAAAAATCACATTATTCCCGGTTCGAATAGGTACCGGGACTAAAGATCATTTTTAGTCCCGGTTAAAAAGTGCGTCGGGACTTTATGATCTTTAGTCCCGGTTGGTAAAACCAACCGGGACTAAGGTCATCTTTAGTCCCAGTTCACTTTTTGTCAGGCCGTGTTAGGCTGTCGGACATCTTTAGTCCCGGTTAGTGTTACCAACCGAAACTAAAGATAATCACTTTAGTCCTGGTTGGTAACACTAACCGGGACTAAAGATAAAAATGATCTTTAGTCCCGGTTGTTGTTACCAACCGGGACTAAAGAGCAAATACCTTTATATACTCCTTCCTCCTCCAGCACGAGCCATTACTGCAAAGGTCGGGAAAAGGAAGGGAGGTGGTGCCAAAAATTTTTTGAAAGTGTTTTGGTGATAATGTATACATCGGAGTGTTCTAAAAGGTTAGCAACTTCATCCAGAAATGATGTGTGCTTAGCATATTAAATTTATAGCTATGTTTCTATATATTATTGTCTTTAAAAGGTTTATGGAAATGATGAGAGAGAAAATTTGTTTAGGGAAAATGAGGTTACTTTTTAAAATTAGAAACAAGTGGATAAAAATGTTAGAAAAGAGATGACAAAGGAAAAATATAGAAAACTACGATAAAAGGATAGAAAACCAAATTAATTTAAAAATTGTTAAAATAGTTAGAAATGACTACGACACATTAAAGATATGTTTAGAACTTTAAAAAAATTTAAACATGAATAATATGTGGGATTATTGTATAATTTTTGTGTGATTACTTATATATAATTATTGTACGATTATTTAATTAGTTTGACTTTCGTGGATTTTCTTTTTACGATTTTTGTGCATTTCACGTAGATGGATCGGCAATGGATGTACACCACGAACTGACAGTCGTCAGAGTTTATTGAAGGCGTGCGTTATTTTTTGAGTGTTGCCAATGCCAACCAGCATGAGGGTTTTATATGTTGTCCATGCAAAAAGAGTAAAACCAGAAGGAGTATTCTACATCAAAAACTATTCATGTCCACTTGTTTGAGTTGGGATTCATGCCTAGCTATAATTGTTAGATCTCGCACGGAGAGTTAGGGGTTGCAATGGAAGATGATGAAGGAGAAGACACGAACATTCCTGACTGGGCTCAATACGGTGGATTTGAAGGAAATACAACAGGCGAGGCGGACGGGGCTGATGAAGATAACAACGGTGCGAATGATCTTGGTCAAATGTTGTGTGACGTAAAGAAGGACTGCGAAAGTGAAAAGGAGGTCCAGAATTTGGAGCGTATGTTAGTGGACCACAAAACGTCCTTGTACCCAGGTTGTGAACAGGGGCACAAAAAGTTGGGTACCATGCTGGAATTTTTGCAATGAAAGGCAAAAAATGGTGTGAGTGACAAAACATTTGGCGAATTACTGAAACTCGTAAAGAACATTCTTCCAGAGGGAAACGAATTGCTCGAAACAATGTACGAACCTAAGAAGGTAGTCTGCCCTCTAGGTCTGGAAGTACAGAAGATACACGCATGTCCGAACGATTGTATCCTCTATTGTGGTGAGGAGTACGAGAACCTAAAAGCATGCCCTATTTGTAAGGCACTACGATACAAGATTAGACGAGATGACCCAGGTGATGTTGACGGACAGCCTTCGAAGAAGAGAGTTCCTGCTAAGGTGATGTGGTATTTCCCTATAATACCACGGCTGAGACAATTGTTCAGGAACAAAGCACATGCAAGAATGATGCGTTGGCACGTAGAAGAACGTCAACAATACAGGATACTGAGACACCCAGCTGATGGGTCGCAGTGGCGGAACATCGACAGAGTATATCAAGACTTTGGAGAGGATGCACGAAACGTAAGGTTTGGTTTAAGTACGGATGGCATGAATCCATTTGAAGAGATGAGTAGCGGCCATAGCACTTGGCCTGTGACCATGTGTATCTACAACCTCCCCCCTTGGCTATGCATGAAGCGGAAGTATATCATGATGCCGATTATTATTCAAAGCCAAAAGCAACCTGATAACGACATTGATATGTACCTAAGACCATTGGTTGAAGATCTTAAATTTCTGTGGAAAAAAGAAGGTGTCACCGTGTGGGATGAGGACAAACAGGAGCAATTTAACCTACGAGCGTTGTTGTTCATAACCATTAACGATTGGCTCACACTTAGCAACCTTTTCGGACAGTAAAACAAGGGGTACAAGGCTTGCACCCACTATGTGGATGAAACTGAAAGTATGTATCTGAAACATTATAGGAAGGTTGTGTACGTGGGTCATCATCGATTTCATGTTGCAAGCCACCCTGTTCGGAAGAAATACGAGCATTTTGAACGAAAGGCAGACCATCGTACTAAGCCTAAACATCGTAACGGAAAAACCGTGTTTACTATGGTGAAAGATCTAAAGTAGTATTTGGAAAGGGACCTAGCAGCAAACCTATAGCAAGTGAAGATGGTCACGCGGCAATGTGGAAGAAGAAGTCTATTTTTTGGGAGTTATCCTATCGGGAAGTCTTGGACATCCGCCACGCAATCGACGTGATGCACCTCACTAAGAACCTTTGTGTCAATCTGCTGGGCTCCCTAGGTGTATATGGGAAGTCGAAAGATACACTTCAAGGACGTAATGATCTAAAGCATATGAAACAACGCAACGGCCTTCATCCAGAACCAAAGGAGAAAGAAAACCATTACTTTAGTCCGGCCAGTTACACTCTGAGCAAGGCAGAGAAGGAAAGTATGTTCGAATGTTTAGAGAGCATCAAGTTACCATCTGGATACTCCTCGAATATAAAGAGAATAATAAGCATGAAGGAGAAGAAGTTCACAAACCTAAAGTCTCATGACTGTCGCATGTTGATGACACAACTACTTCCTGTTTTAATTCGAGGTATCCTTCCTGATAATGTCCGGACAACAATAACAAAGCTATGTGCTTTCCTCAACGCAATTTCGCAGAAGATCATCGATCCAGACAATTTAATAGCCCTTGAAAATGACGTGGTGCAATGTCTTGTCAGCTTTGAGATGATCTTTCCAGCATCCTTCTTCAATATAATGACGCATCTTCTATGTCATCTTGTTAAAGAGATCCGTATTCTCGGTCCTGTGTACCTACACAACATGTTCCCTTTCAAGAGATACATGGGCGTTCTACAGAAGTACGTTTGTAACCGTTCTCGTCCGGAGGCAAGCATTGCCAAGGGGTATGGAATAGAGAAGGTCAATGAGTTCTGCGTAGAATTTATTGAAGACATTCATCCAATCGGGGTGCCCAAATCATGCCACGAAGGGAGACTACGGGGAAAGAGGACTCTTGAAGGAAAGCAATAATGACTATAGATAACAATTTATTTCGTAAAGCACATTTCATGGTTTTGCAACAATCTTCGTTGGTGGCTCCTTACATCGAGGAGGACTTGGCGATTGTTTTCTCCAAAAATGTCAGAAAGTCCGATGCTTGGATTATACGCCATCACATTGATACTTTCCCCGCTTGGCTGCGACAACATCTCATGGGTAACGAGACGATTGACCAACAACTAGCCTTCTTGGCGAGAGGACCATTTTACTCGATCTCGACATTCCAATGATATGAAATCAGTGGGTATACATTTTACACAAGAGCCCAAGACACAAAAAGCATGAACCAGAACAGTGCTATTCGTATCGATGCCATGAGATACGATGGGACAACCAACATGTATTACGGTAGCATTGACAAGATATGGGAACTCGACTATGGACCTCTGAAGGTGCCTCTATTTCGGTGCCAATGGGTTAGGCTAACTGGTGGAGGCGTAACGATTGATGACAGTGGGATGACAACGGTTGACCTTAACAAAGTTGGATACTCAGACGAATCATTCGTCCTAGCCAATGATATAACACAAGTCTTCTACGTGAAGGACATGTCTAGGAAACCAAAGAAGGGGAAAGGGCTCGACGAGCCAAAGCGCCACATGGTTCTCCCAGGCAAAAGGAAAATCGTCGGAGTCGAGGACAAGACTGATGAAGATTACGATCAATTTGACGGGCAACCACCGTTCGCGGTGATGGTTGACCCGAGCATCTTCCTATCAAATGAGGACACCCCTTACTCACACAACGATCATAGCGAAGGAAGATTCGTGAGGAGAAAGTACATGAGGTCAACCATCACGTTGTAAATTATTTTTAATGTAATGACCTAGATTGTTGTATGGACGATGTAAATTATTTAAATCGGGCATGAATTGTTTATATATGAATATTTAAATTTAAACTGTCAATTTTAAACTATTTAAATCGGGCATATGTTATTTATATATGATTTTTAAAATTTAATAACAATTTTAAACTATTTAAATCGGGCATATGTTCTTTATATATGATTTTTAAAATTTAATAACAATATTAAACTATTTAAATCCGACATATGTCATTTATGTATGATTTTTAAAATATAATAACAATTTTAAACTATTTAAATCGGGCATATGTTATTTGTGTATGATTTTTAAAATGTAATAGCAATTTTAACTATTTGAAATGTTTTGTTATTGTAGTTTGTAATTATTTCATTTTTAGTCCTGGTTGTTAACCCTAGCCGGGACAAGAAAAAATTTTGGAAATAGCGGGAAAATATCTTTAGTCCCATTTGGTGGAAACAACTGGGACTAAAGCTCCCATCTTTAGTCCCGTTTGTTTCCACCAACCGGGACTAAAGCTCTCGGATTATATATAGTAAGGTGCATCGTCTTCTCTGGCACGATCCCACACTTAGTCGTTTTCACCGATATCTTCACTAAGCGCCATCACCAGCTAGGGTCTTCGCCATTGTCACCGCTGTCATCTCGCCGTCGTCATCGTCATCGCACGCTGCCACCGCCGTGCGTCGCCACCCTCGCCGCCGCATTCAGTTCAAGGTTAGGCCCGATATCCCTCTCACCTCTCCGATCTCTCTCTCCTCCGGGCAGCCGCCGCCGCCACTGCACGCCGCCACCGCCACCGCCGCCGCCGCATGCTGCCACTGCCGACGCCGCAACACCACTGCCGGCATGGCCAATGCCGGCCGTCGCGCGCCAAATCCTGCCACCGTCGCCGCACGCCGCTACTGTCGCCGCCACTCCTGCCACCCCCGCCACACGCCACCGCTACCGCCGCGTGCCAAACGTGAATGACCGAACGACCGAACCACAACAACCGAACGACTGAACGTGAATGAACGAACAACAGAACGTGAACGAACAAATGACTTTAACGAGTTTAACGAGTTTCACGACCAAACGAGTTTACAACGAACGAGTTTAACGACTTTAACGAGTTTAGCGACTCTCACGACCGAACGACTCTAATGAGTTTAACGACTTTTGTGATGTTCACGACCGAACGACTTTAACGACATTAACGACTTCCACAACCGAACGAATTTACCGACTTTAACAAGTTTAAGGACCGAACGACTTTCACGACTTTAACGAGTTTAAGGACCAAACGACTTTCACGACCGAACAACTTTCACGACTTTCACGATTTTCACGACCGAACGAGTTTAACGACTTTAACGAATTTAAGGACCAAACAACTTTCACGACCGAACGACCAAACAACTTTCACGACTTTCAGTACCGATGTATATGCAATCTACATGTTTTAACTAATTATTTTTTTATTCAGAATTACCTGGTCCAGCTGCAGACCGCCGACGTCGCTCAAGCTTACGTGGTCCCATGACCTCCAAGCAAAAATAAGGCAAGTTACATGAAACTATAAAAGTTTTCGTACATTCCTACGAAATGTATTAGCTGTATTTAAAATGTACACATGTAGGTTTCATATTTCTTAGGTAGGTGGAAATTAGCTGGTCATCATAGTTCTCGAGAATGTCAATATATATATAATAATATACCTCGTTCATATTACGAACAGATGGCCGATCACAATGATGAACAGATCATCTACGACCAAATCGTAGAGGGCAGCAGCCAATACTGGATGAACAAGGATGGGAACGAGGACCCTAACCAATATTTGAACGAAGAGGGCAACGAGAAGGGTATTGAGGAGGGAAACGAGGAGGGGCACGAGGAGAATAGTAATAGCCAACCGGCTGTTCGATAGAAGAGGGGACGCGGACAACGAGGTGCCGCGAGGAAGGTGGAGGGGAGATACATTATTACTGAAGTGAATCCAGACGGCCGACCAGTTGCCCCTGCCAATGCAGCAACGAAGTTTGTGTCACACAGCGGTTGGGTCGTGAGGGATCACGTGTCCATCAGCATAGTAAACTGGTACCAAACAAGGGCACATGGGGATGAGGAGGAACAACCATATCTCCCTGATACAGAGAAAGAAATGTTGTGGACCACGATGCTTGAGATATTCACGGTCCCTGAGGCAGAAAAGCAAAAAGTGAAGGATTGGACTTTAAAGAAGATGGGCCTGACATAGTTCCGGCAGTACAAGAAAGATTTTTACAAGAAATATAACGTAAAGGGCCTGACACCCGACTTTGACAAAATGACCAAGCTGAAGGATCATTGGGATGCGTTTGTCGCATACAAGACAGGGGAGCAAGGGCAACGACAGATAGAAAAGAATAAAGCCAATGCCGCTAGAAAGAAGTACCATCACCGGCTAGGGTCAAGCGGCTATAAGAAGGCAACGTCAAAGTCGGAGAAAATGAAAGCAGGGTTGCTAGAAAGAGGTATCGTTCCGGCCACAGCCGATTGGCCGGAACAATCAAAGCATTGGTACTATGCTCACAGTGGAACGATCGATCTTGGTGATGGCTCCCTGATATTCGGCGATGAGATTCGCGAAGCAGCAAGCCAACTGACGGAAGCAGTAGAGGCCTCTGCTCAAAGAACATTTAGGCTCGACAGAGAGAAGGACAAGCTTACGCTCGCACTGCAGAATGACGAGCATCCAGGTCAAACGTGAGGAAAAGGCTTGGTTCCATGAAAATTTGGATTTCAAGAGGACATCCACATGTACAAGAGTCGCATGAGAAGCAAAAGAGATACTGAGGCGAAGTTAACAAATCTTGAGTATAGGGTCGCGACGCAAGAGTTAAGGATGCAAGAGGAGGTGGAAAGACGGGTGGACCAACGCTTGGCCGAACAGCAGAGGGAGCGGACGCAACAACATGTTCCTCCTGTCTTGGTGAGCCCCTTAGGCAATCGCAGCAGCTGCGCTTCTACAGGGCAAGTAGGAGAACATGGCATGGAAGCTGCAGTAGGGCCAGCTCACGACGAGCCACCGTGCCCCGTTGATGAGATCACGCAGCGGACACCATGTGAGCTGCATAGTCCCTTCAAGAACATATCACTCAAGGTATGCTTGTAGTTTTATTATATATGTCTTGTACATTGCGAAAGTTGGTGCACATGTTAATTACTAATTAACCTCGATTCTCGTGAAGGTGGCGTCGGGCATGGTTATACCAGTGGACCCTTCAGGGACATACCATTGCAGGCCGATTCCACCTGGATACTCAAGGGTCGAAGTAGAACTGGTGGAACGAGGGTTCGAGGACCTCGAGCTGGACATCCCCGGAGGAGACAAGGAGATGAAACTAGGAGACAAAGCCCACACCATTATACTATGGTGCAAGCGCTACATCGTGTTTCCCAGGCGATAAGCGGCGTCCGTTCCTACATCTCCTCCGCCTGCACCGTCTCCTCGGCAGGCACCGCCTCCTCCAAGGTCTCCGCCGCGGGCATCGTCTGCTCCATCTTCAATGCCGCAACTAGCTGCAAGTACAAGAAAAACTTGCCCACCTCGTCTCGCGCTGTCAAAGTCCAGTGTACAAGCGAAGAAGCCAAGACTTGACGAGCCTAAGCTCTCCGCTCTCAAGACTAGGGCATACGACCGCACTCCTGAGGAGATTGACAAGATCGTAAGAGCGCAAGTGAAGGCGCACTTCAAGCCACCGAGTCCAGTAAAGAAGATTCCTATATACCCGTCATCTAAGGAGTTCTTTACGAAGATGAGCACATTGGTAAAAAAGACCTTACTATTCGACTTTGACCGATCAATAACGAAGTCTTTTAAAAAGGCAAAAGGAAAGTCCAAAGAGGTCCCTCAGCTCGGAAAGCAATGAAAATAATCGATTGATCCGTTGCTACCGCCTAGTGAAATGGAGATAAGACAATTTATGGCGGAGACGGGACTAAACAGGGAGCAATTGCTGGCCGACGCACCAATAAAAAAAGCAACAGCAGAGGATCTGAAATACAAATTTACCCTCGGTGAACCACTTGTCAAGCCTAATCAGGTTCAAACCCTCTCTACACAGATGTACCGATTCCATAAATACTACATGGAAAAATGAGCCACCGGAAGATTGATGTTCGGTGCGAGGGTAAAAAACTCAGATTACTTCCAAGGAGATGATGAGTTGTGGGTCCATTTCTAGGAAATCTTTGACATGTACCATTGAGACGCCCTCGACATCTCTCTTCTCAGTCTATGGGTTCTGTAAGTATTGTTTAATTAATTTTATTTTGTTTCTTAGCTCCTTGTATGTAGCATCGAAAGATTGCAGTGTGCGGATAGCTGATGAAAACGTCCTTTTTTTCCCGTTTTAGAATGGAGATTCAAATATGCCGTAAGTAGGGAGCTTTCATGGTTGGATTCATGGACCCCCGTAAAGTTAACACTACGGTGATAATGGATTTTAAGCAATAAATAGAGGATAATATTCTCCATTTCCTGGTGCAACAACATTTCAAGACCTTCATAATATTGCCATACAACACGTTGTGAGTTTTTACCTCCATTCATACCAATTTTCTTCTCGTACTCATACCGTGACATATATATCATCTCACGTAATTTGCAGATTCGACTAGGTCCTTTTTGTTATAGACCTTACTAAAAGCAAACTCCATGTCTATGACTCAATGGATAAACCGAAAGAAACTTTCACCAAAATTTTTGAAGTGCTAGACAGATAATGCCATCCATTGCACTGTCATTATGAGTATTGCTATTTCTACTATATATGTGGATCTTGGATAATTAATCATAACTTGCAATTGTGCATAGGGCATGGACACGGTTCCGTACACTCGTTTGCGGGAATTTCAAAGAAAAACTAGATGTCAGGATGAACTTTCCGGTGAGTATATGCTCGAAAATTATATTGAATCATTTAGTTTGTTCTAAAATAAAAATATATATTAAATCTGTCGTTTCGATCTCCTTTAGTGTCCAAAACAGAAGCAAGGGACGAACTTATGTGGCTACTACGTTTGCAACTATATTCATACCATAACACATGGAATCAACAGTGACAAGGATCTCGATGTACGTAAACATCATTAATACATTATGTCTCGATTTCTTATTGATTTCATATATTTATATCTCACTTTTTGAAATGATAGGTTCTTTGGATGATGGAGCAACTCCCCCATGATACATTTATACAGGCTGTTCAAGAACAACCGATAGGATTTAGCATGGATCAGGTTGTTGATCCTGCGGGAGAATTTCACCATGATAGAAAACCTATTCGTCAACCCCACCCACGATTAGAATAGAATGATTGTAATATACATACCATAGATTTTATGTGTATATGTAATTACTTATATGTCTGTATATATTTTGGTAATCTATATATGTATATATTCACTTATGTGTCTCTACATATTTTACATATTTTGGTTATACATATATACATATGTAATATATATAAATATATGTATTTATACATATAAATGCAATATATATGTATAAATACATTTATTACATATATATATAATGCATATATATGTATTTATATAAACAAGCAGCAAGCAGTATATGCAAATTAAAAAAAATGTAAAAACATCTTTAGTCCCGGTTATTTCAACCGGGACTGTCTCGGAATCGGCGTCCCGGTTTGCAACCCGGGACTAAAGGGGTTGTAAACCGAGACTAAAGATGAATTCTCCAGTAGTGACAGTTCTCTACGTCTATACGTGGCTCGCTCTGCACCCTTCGATCTAATTTGTCTTCGTCTGCTGGTTGCGCCCAAGCATCTACCAATGCAATTTGACATTTTTTTAATGCTACCGCAGCAAAACCAGAAAATTTAAGTAAACAATTTGAATTTATACCACTTGCTCAGTAGTTTAAACTTTTTTAAAAAAATGCTTTATTTATCTCACACCGTTACATCACACTGATACGATTAATCTAATACCATTCTCGGCCTCCGCATAGAGACATACAGCCTATAATTTAAAAGAAACATTACTTTACGACGGTCTCTACTTGTAATATTCTATGACCAATATTAATACCTGTAGGATTTCATTGATTATGAGTTTTACTGTCAGGAGAAAGAAATAAGCACCTATTGGGCAGGTGACTGAAATTCTTAAATGTATCAGTCGAATCTGTGGGCCGTCCGATATATATCTAAAAAGCAGACTTTAACGGGTTTGGGTCTGTTTTGTATGCTATGAGCTTGGATGTGTGTGTTGGGCTGCTTTGTGTGGATCATCAGTTCATTGGTATAGGAGAGATCAAACACAAACATAACAGCACAAAATGCAAAAATCAATCAAAAATATCTGATCGATAAAAAAAACGCACACAGCAAGAGCGAAATCATAAGGGATCTAATAGAAAAGATCAGAAAAATCCCAAAAAATTTTCTGAGATGGAACCTGATTTTGATTTGTTACAGACCTAATTATGTGTTGACCTGTGTTTGCTTGATCTTTTAGTGTTTGAGGTGTGATTGGTTGATCTCTCTCCTACCATCCTACGTTTTTTGTTACTGTTTTGCTTGTGAATTAGTAGCTGCAATTAGGAAATTAATTTCTGATAGAATACCTATAACTAATGAGTTTGTCTCGTTTGCTTGTTGACAGACCTATGTAGCGAGTAAGTCAAGTAATCTGGTTAGAGCTCAGATCGCATAAAAAGAAAAGTCGCGTGCGTATGTTCATACTAGTTGAACAATCTGAACCATAAATTATTTAAAAAAAAACCCTGAAAATATGCGTAGTTCACTCCAATTCATCTTTACCCCTAAAATGAACCATAAATGTCAGACAAAAAAAAACTATTCCAACTTCTGTGTAGAAATCAGGCATATTCAGTCCGATTTGTTGAAAGCATACATGTATATTAAAATAAAACTATATAAGAAAATCAATAGTTCCCCAAATTTATAGTCAAAGTTGCATACGATTGAAAATGGCAACTACAACAATTGGAAAGTGCAATTTGCATATCAGGGGTATTATTAGTTCCAGATTTTGAAATTCACAAAGATACATCAGTAAAATAAGAATTCCAACAAATCAGACAAATGTACATTTGCAGAAGCAAAGTTGTACAAACTTTTCAAAATGTACATAAAACCTAGAGTACAAAATTTATTCTAGGCTTGCACAAGACCCCAATATTTTCAGTAGGGCACAAAGTATCTTGGTTTTGATTTGAATAACATTCAGCAATTAAAATGTTAATATATACATCTCTCTGGGTGTGCACACTGGCACATGCACATGTTTAGGGCTATGTTTGAGAAGAAAAGAATAGAGAAGATTGAGAAGATACACAGAACGAGATAAACTATTACTACATAATTAATTAAGTATTAATTATTTTAAACTTAAAAAATAAATTAATATGATTTTTAAAGTAATTTTTTATAGAAAATTTTCTCAAAAAACACACTTAGGTTTGTGCAGCTCTCAAACGCAGCCTAGGTGAACAAAACAAGTTTTATAACTGCAAACAAAATTGCTCTCATCACTCTTTCTGCTGGTTGCTGATGGCCTCCCCATTTTTGTTAAGAAATATTGTGTTAGCTTAGTGCAACTTTTGAACTAAAAATAATTGTGTTAGTTTGGCAACTTTTCACTTAGCTTTAAGCTTCTAAATATCATATTGCCTAGCTGGTACACATATCACATTTCGTGTTTTGTAACCTACTTAGTTTGTTAGTTTGTTTCAGATCCACAAAAGTACCTTCAAAATTATGAGCACAGTGTAAAAGATAGTCCCAAACATGAAAACAGAAAAGTACCTTGCAAAAAGTACATGTAGACTCCATTCCTTTCAGAGTATTTGCTTGCATTGCCTCACAAAAATAGCTGCCATAGCCTTTCCTCAAGTCAGGCTTCCTTTTTTTTCCTTTACAAAATATCCTGTTTTGACAAAGCATAGACACAAAAAAACATATAGAAACAAATCAGTAGTTTCACATATTTATTCTGAAGATGCGCAAACTCATAACTGAATTTGTACGTGGTTGAAAATAACAACTAGAAATAACTGGGAGTACAATTTGCACATAAACTTGTGACTCTAGTTGACACAACCTTATACCTCCTAATCAGGTTAGTCTAATTCCAGAACAATTGCTAGACAAAAATTACACCAATTTATCATGTACTGTTTTCAAATAGTAGCTTGCAGTTCAGGCAAAATGATGAAACTGACAAATAATGTTTGACGACTAGGAATTGGGGATTTAGGAGTTTGACAGGGGATTTTATTTAACAAAGATCCCCTTTAATTTTGAGAATAAACTGAAGGATGAACACTGTTACAATGTAACTGCACTTCTCCGCAGAGTAAAAAAACCATTCTAGGACAGGATCATAGGATAAAAAGCCATCGTCAATACAATTCATATTTACTGATCCATTAGAATAAAATGTGTGGAACTACTTGGTCTTAACCTTACAGAATTTGATTCATATTACCGAATTTGCGGACACAGGGTGAATCGTGAATGAACCAAAATTCAGCAACAATTCCAATATCTAGCACTCTGGATTTTTGCAAGTAGAGATGCACCATTGTTTTATGAATTCCAACATTTGAACCCTAGTTTCATCCTGCGTTTCTGTTTATGCATAACGGAAACTTAGGAATCCACAATGAAGTCCTTGCATCAGTATTCCTCCCAAATTCTACACGGTCAGAAGCCTGCCTACATACGACGGTCTAATACCTGTATATATTGCGCATTGCAAAACAAATCATATGACATGTTGGTAGCAAGATATCAAGCAAAAGAGCATGCAGGTGCTGTTAACATCCAAATTTGACACCTAAAATGAAAAATAGAAAAACGCGGCCAGATTTGAAAAAGATCTGGTTTACCATATGATATCGGTCTGACCACCGTCATAGCGCCGGTCGAACGACATTGTGGGCCCGGTCTAACTGGGGGCATGAGGACGGTCAGACCGGTGAGACCGTCTCCAAGTCCAATTTTATTGGGTCTCAGATTTTCTTGCTTGTGAAATTATTTTTCGAGTTATAATTGGTCTCTACGCCGAGTAAGAGAGAGTCCTGTAGAAGGCAAGACCAACCTCTTTATAAGGGTTATGGCCGGTTTGATTCTAATTCCCAGACCCCAATTCCTAAAATCAATCGAATCGTTCTTTCACTTTTACTTTCAGCCATATTTTTTACTTTTATCTTCTAACTAGCATTGGTTCGTCTATCTTTGTCGATTTACGACGTAAATCATCTGCTTTTGTTATGAGAGTGTGATATCCTTTATAGGTTTGTTATATAAACCTTTCGATTTACCCACGAAACAGATGGTTATCTTTATATCGATTTAAATCGGTCTAGAGGCTGGTTTGATGTCTAAATCATCAAAACCCATCTTAGTCTAGAGCTTTTTAAATCGAGGTCGTCAATAGCTTCGTTAATACCGTAAATCTTTATATGAGTCTTGTGTTGGACCGAAAAAAGGCGTCCAACGCGAATTGACGACCCTGCTGGGGAAGTAAGAATTTCGGCCACGTGCTTACGGCCGAAATCAATCTACTTATCAAATTCTTGCCGAGAACCGCTGTTCGGCGGCGTGGTTAGGTTCTGTTGTCCTGTCACGCGCGCGGCAACCAAATAGGCAAAGCAGAGGCAGCAGCATCGTATAGCCATATATACATTGGAGCAGCAGCAGATCGGCTGTGTTAAGTGTTCACGTGGACAAGATCAGAAGCCCCGGATCGACCTGTTGTTGTTGTCCAAAAATTAATTTCCGGTAAATTTATTAGGTACACACCTTGATCATACCTGAAAAAAAGACTGTATATTAATCTATTCGGTCAAAAAAATATCGCCTATGATTAGTATGGCCGAAATTAATCAACAAACACTTTCATCAACCAAGACGAGAGAGAAAAAGATCATCATGCTCATCAAGAAGGACTTAACCGAGGAGGAGTGGCAAGATCTTGAGGAACGATTGGCGGCGCTAGAGAAAATGATGCTCGCACACTTCGTCAGGATCAATCTAAGTGTCTCCAAAAGAGACATCCCATTATCTCAAAGTTATGGTCTCACATAAGGTAACCTCCGATCCGCCCGATCCATCCCTCGCTACTCAAGAAACTATTGATCATTATATAGATGCATCTATTAGCGCTTATATTGATAAATTTGATGATATGTTAGAAGATGATTTTAATATAAGATTTGATGATGTCATTAAAAAATTTGGCTTCACAATATTCAATTATCAACAATCTAATGCTACATCTAGTTTTGCTTCTATAGAACATGACTATAATGCTATCAATGTATCAACGGGTATTTACACGACCGATTGCATGGGAATCGACTATACACAGAACCTGGCCTATGGCCAGACCAGGTGTGACGCTGGTCTGACCGCTCCCTTTGCCGATCGGACCACACTCTCTACGGCCAGTCAAACCGTGTTGCCTGTGGCTGGTCTGACCGCAGCACTGTCCGATCAGACTAGGCCTTGCACCGATCTGATCAGATTGTCTGTAGCCGGCCAAACCGACACCCTAGAACCTTTTGCAGAATTTTATCCTATGATTAACGGTACTGATTTTAATAGTTATATGCCTCCTGTTAATACTGTTAGTCATGTTATTCCTTACACACATGCTATTTGCGCTGATAATCATTATGAGCCAGTCCAAAATCATTGAGTAGATGGATTGACACAAAATGCGCATTATGGCCAGTAGGAGGTTTATTGTCAAAACCTATTGTGCCCACACACTTTAGGCCACTAGATCAAGAGGATAATCAATTAAGGCCAGAAGTTTTTGAAGGTCCACTTGAATGCACCATATTAGAGAAGCTTTTAAAATTGATCCAAAGAATGAGGCTACTCGAAAGCCTTGTCCTAATTACTTTGATTCAATCCTATATCCTTGTGATTTCAAGGTGCCCAAATTTGTAAAATTTACCAGCGAGTATAACAGGATCACATATAGGCCAATTTTTAGCTCAATGTGGTGAAGGAAGTAGTTCTAGTATTTTTAAATTGCGATTGTTTATTTTTATCTTTGTCCAGTACTGTTTTCACTTGGTTTACTTTTTTACCAGCAAATTCTATCTTTACTTGGGTTCAATTAGAACACAAATTTCATGATTATTTATATACTGGTAAAACTGAACTTAGGTTGACTGATTTAACATCGATTTAGGCAAAAATACAATGAATCTGTCACTGATTATATTAAGAGGTTTATAGATGCTAGAAATCGATGTTTTAGTTTGAATATAACTGAAAGTGATTTGGCCGACCTTGCATATAGTGGATTGCTTATTCCTATTCAAGAGATTGAATGGTCAGGTATTTTTTGATGTTAATCATGTGTTGCATGAAGCTTCTGCTCAGGAAAGCCGAGTGGATGACAATAGTTTAAGTGCTAGCTTAAATAATAATGCAATAACAAGTATAACCGGACCAAGTAATGGTTCGGATTGTGTTACTAGTTTAGACAATGACACTATAGAAAATATAGCCAAACTAAATGACAGTTCGGATTGTATTACAAGTGAAAGTGGGATGTTGTTGTCATCTAAGACCGAGCAACAGATTGGTCATGTGAGTGTTAAAAAGAGATTGACAATGTCTTGCAAGGTAGTGGTGAAACAAAGTTTAAAGTAACATTACATACATATGAAAGGCTGTATCCTAAACATATAGATTCGATCCCATACCCACGAGGATTTGAGGTGCCTAACTCCATGAATTCACAGGTGAGAATTCTAGAACAATAATGGAGCATATCGGCCAATTTATTAATCAATGTGAAGAGGTTGATAGCGATGATTTGCTAAAGTTGAAGTTATTTCCTCTTTCTTTGTTGAGCTTTGCATTTACATGGTTTAGTTTACTTGCTCCTAGTTCAATTTCTACTTGGTCACAAATGGAGCATGAGTTTCATGATTATTTCGGAGATGTGAGCTCAATGGAGCAAAGACCGATTGATAATTCATCGGTCACTTGTGAAACTATTTCGGTTATACCCATAGCTAAGACCGGAATTATTTGTGATCCTCTTCCTATTCCTCCTATAGACTTTGACAACAAGAGATTGTTTATTCGACCAAGTCAAGCCGAGTCCACAAGAGGGAATAGTGTTATTATTGGGGATCCTCGGCCCGAGAGGATTAGGTTTGATAATAACAAGGCCGAAGATTCAAAGATTAATAAAGACGAGGCATGTAGTAGTTTCAACAAGACTAAAAAGCCGAAGCATACTTTCGAGATGCTTATGGCTAAATACAAGAAAGGATTGACCGGTCAACGATTTGATAGTCGGCCTAATGAAACAAAAAGACCAAGATCGCCTCCTAGGAAGATATTTGGTCAAATGCCAAATCAATCGGAGCCACCAATAATACCAACTCCATATAAACCTCCGGTTGTGACTCCAATATATCCTTATCCTAATTGGACACTCAGTTATCCTTTTCCATATTTCATGCCATGGATTTGACGATGCCTTTTTCATACTCACCACCTATGTCGTTTCACCAAGGATGGAAGGAATCACCAAGGTCAGTGCTAAGTTAATCATCTAACTCTAGTCAAGGCCGTTTCCCACAAAAGAATCGGTCCGGTGGATCAAAGGTGAAAAAGGTGAAGGTGTGGGTGTTAAAATTTTGTCGTGACATATGAAGGCCTGGGAGATCTGCTTAGCTCCATTGCAGGTCTTAAAATATCGAGTTCGGGTGTGCTAGTTAGTTTGATCCTATAACTGACAAGATAGATAAATTGATGATCAAAGAGCCAATCAGCAAATAAGAAGATGTAGCGATACTAGCCAATGTCGATAGGGTTTTTGAACAATCGGCTATATATACGATGTAAATTTTGATGCTTAGATAAAGACAATGGAAGAACTTGAACAAACAATCCAATCAGCCGATGATAATATGATAAATTAGATGTCCAATGAACTAATCGACCGATATTGTTGTAGAATATTAAATGTAGGCTCGATGGTTAAAGCATACATCGGTTGAAGGTCCGATGTAAGATAACTTATCGGCTAGCACTCTGATAAAATGTAGCACAAATCTATAAACTTAGCAAGACTTAGATTATTAATAGTAATGTAGAAGATCGGACCCAACTGAGACAGTTCTAGATTACGTTGGATCAAATAAGCTAGATAAGCCGATAGATCTATGCTAATGTGATGGATATAATAAATCTATTTAAAATAACATTGTGATTGTAGATCTATATCGACTAAGACAGAAGATCGGACCTAATCGAGACAGTTCCAACTAAACTGATGCGTCTCTAAACCCAATGCATTTAAAGATAGAGTTGAAATATCAGGTAGGCAACTATACCAACCGAACCAGAGCAATCCAAGAGATCGAAGCGATGCAGCCTTGAACAATGCCAATATAGACAATACAATTGTCTGGGCCAGCGGAACATAGGGCTTACCCTTCGCCGAAGATCGAAGCGATGCAGCCCCGCGTCAGGTGCCAAGTTCTGCCGGTGATAAAACCTTAGAAAAGAGGGTAGCAATGCACCGAAAATTGTATATTGATCGAGCGATAAATTGCATGGACCCTAGGTGTATATATTTATACCCATGGGTAGATAGTAATCCTTATTGGAAACAACACAAACTTTCCTAAAGATAAATTAAAAGATACAAGTCCTGATCAGACTCTAAAGAATCTTTCCTAAACATAAAAAGGAGACTAACTGACACTGCTGGCGATTGATAATTTCCATCGGCCAATTCTAGGACTCTGAGGCCGATACTGACTCTAGGCCGATCATGACTTTGGAGCTTACCAAACTTCTATGTTACCAGTAGGTGAGGAAAGAAGCTAAAGGTACGGAGGTCGTCGCTGTGAAGGAGGAGTCCCAAGATGTCCAAGTACCTAGCGGAGATGCGACAAAGGGGCTAAAAGCAAACAAGACCGATGCTGGTGTCGTGATCATTGATAGCGGTGATCTGATCGGGCCATCTGATCGGTTTGACTGCCATACTATGGCCGGTCCGACCGCTCCTCAGGATCAGTCTGACCGGTGTCATCCAGAAGCAAAGGGATCAGAGTGGCTTAAGGCCGGTTTGACCGGACCTCCATGTTGGTCTAACAAGCTGTCTTCGTCCGGTCTGATCGAGCTCTAGCGCCGGTATGACCGGGGGGCACCAGAGACGACTGAGATGGCCGAGAGCAACGAAGAAGCTTACAATTCAAACAAAGGTAACAAAAATCATTATTTGATTCCTGTAACACAACCAAAGCCGAAATGGTTACCTTCTGGATTATCCCGTTCTCAAAAGAAGAGGCTACAACATCTTTGGGCCAAAGATCAAAAGGAGACAAAGGCCAAAGACATGAGGAACCAAACATGCAATAATTTAGAGCCTCGAGTAGTACATAACCAAGTATGGGGACCCAAGGTGATAAATGTTGAGAGACAGATGATTTCCCAAAGTAGTGATAAATCCATTTTGATGAGAGATGAACCATCGGTCATTAGACATAAGTCTCCCCACAGGATGTTGTTGACATTAATATGGTGTTTATCTTCCAACTCATGCAATCAAAAAAGTTGATTTTGCTTAGGGGGCAAGACATTAACATGTTTCTAAGGAGATCGAGAGAGACGAACGACAATGGGCACAACATCACATTTTGGAGCCACCGTTTGTTGGATGCTAAGGCAAGGTATGTGTTTATTGTGTTCATCATTATATTATGCCTATGCCATGTTACAACATTGCTTGCTATCTAGCACATGTTTTTCTTTGTTTATCAAGTTGATGTTACACATACATGTTGCAAAGGCCAGTTCTGAGTGGTAGAATTGGCAAGTTGGCATATGATTGATTTGAAGTATGATTTGGCTCAAGAATCTTTGATATTTATTAAAAGCCAAATCATGTATATTTTTATGGATCACCATATAAAATAACAGTTTCATAATCATTGCACCATGAAAGTTTTACTTCTTAGTAATTTGGCTTGTGTGAATGGCCAATGTGCTAGTTTTGCTTTATTATTATCTAGAGATGTTGTTTTTGCAACATTGGTCCTATTAGAATAATTTTATATCTATGCTTGAGGCGATTACTTACATTTATAGTTTATTGGAATCCATACGTGTGAGACATATGACTTTGGTGATTTATTATTGATCATACCTCAAGTGGCTAGGAGTTTTTGATACCTTGATAATTCTTGTTTCAATAGCAACTTGAATTAGTATTCATCTAGACATACTAGTTGGAAGTTACAATTTTTCATATGTCTAGAAGGAAGGATATTTTGTCCAATGATTTGACACAACAAGCATCTGGTTATTAAGATAGGAGAAGAAAATTTTGTGCTACAAATCCTATGCTTGATTGCAAGTTATGTGAGAATTTAGATCAGGTCGGTCTAACTGCAATCACATGACCGTTCTAACCGATGCTTCAATGCCGATCTTACCGTGGTTTCTTCATCGATCTGACCGACCACAAGACAGGTCTAACCGCAGCTTTAATGTCGGTCTGACCAAGGATGGCAGCCCACAGTGCATAGCTGGGGGCCATGAGCTTAAATTTGATTGTATAGCAGAATTGATTTTGTGAAATTCAGTTGATGTGTTATGACTTCATGATTACCAATTGGAGGGTTCCACTAGTTGAATATTTAAAAAATCAAAGCAAGATGGTTGATTGGAGAAGGTCTATTGGAGAGTTTGGTAGTAAATATTTAAATGCATATTATTTAATAAAGACTTATATTGCCAAACCATAGAGTTAGTACTTTCAAGATATATGTTTAGATGCCGGTCAATCTGAAATTGCTATGGATGAAGTTGCTATAAGGCATGATGGAATTTATTAGTCGGCTTGGGGAATAAATTATTTAGTCGGTTGATTCTCCTAGTTTGGGTGAGGTGATTTATCGGTCAATGATTATGAGATACTAATAATAATAAAGCAACCGATAAATGTTTGAAGACTTTGTAAGAGACTAAAGGGATGAAAAGAGAAGAATAGCCAAAATTTATAATTGGAGTGAAAGCGTTTCAAGATAAGGGACTTGACTTCAAAAGATGATTTTACCGTTAGGGTCTAAATGCAAAGGGCTCGGTGGGGTAATCATCTAATTGTGAATGTTTATGCCGAGTTGTATGAATCGTTCTTAGAAAATTGCTGATTTATTAAGATGTTACAAATAGAACGTTTACTAAGCACTAGGAAGCCCATATGGCCGATAGAGACTACAGTGCTAAGACCATGTGTCCTATACTTTTTGGCTCGCAAATTCACCAAAAAGGCAAGGGGGCATGTGTTAACACTCGAATTTGGCACCTAAGATGAAAAATAGGAAAATGCGGCTAGATTTGAAAAAGACATGGTTTACCATATGAGGTCGGTCTGACCACCGCCATAGGATCGGTCAGACCCGACATTGTGGGCCTGGTCTGATCGGCGGCATGAGGCCGATCAGACTGGCTGAATCTGACTCCAAGTCCAATTTTGTCGGGTCTCGAGTTTTCTTGCTTGGGAAGGTATTTTTCGAGTTCTAATTGGTCTATTCGCCGAGTAAGACATGGAGAGGGTCCTGTAGAAGGCAGCACCAACCCCTTTATAAAGGCTATGGCTGGTTTGATTGTAACCCCCAAACCACAATTCCTATAATCAATTGAATCATTCTTTTACTTTTACTTTCAACCATGTTTTCTACTTTATCTTCTACCTAGCATTAGTTCATCTATCTTTGTCAATTTGCGTCGTAAATCGTTCCTCTTCGCTGCAAGAGTGCAATACCCTTTGTAAGTTTGTTCCGTAACCTTTCCGATTCACCCACGAGACAGGTGATTATCTCCATGTCGATCTAAATTGACCTAGAGACTAGTTTGATCTCTACATCGGCTCCGATAGCCGGTTTAATCTTCAAAACCCATCTTGCTCTGGAGCTTTCTAGCTCGAGGTGGTTGGTGACTTTGTTAACATCGCAAATCTTTAGGTGAGTCTCGTGTTGGGACCCAAAAAAGGCGCCAACAGGTTTTCTTCATTGTCATTATCTGGATCGGTTTTTACTTGGTTTTCTTCATTGTTACCTAATTCTATCAGAGGATGGGCTTATCTAGAAAAGCAGTTTCATAAATATTTCTTTGCTGGAATCAATGAGATGAAACTCACAGATTTGACATTGGTTAAACAACAAACAGGTGAATCGGTTCTGGAATATATTCAAAGATTTCGGGATGTTCACAGCCAATGCTATAGTTTGAGCTTAAGTGATGGACAATTAGCATATTTGGCATTTCAAGGATTGTCAACACCAATCAAAGAGAAGTTTTTCTTTCAAGGGTTTGAAAGTTTAGTTGATCGGATGCGGAAGGTGTCAGCTCATGAAAGCCAATTGCAAGAGGCAAAGGAAGAAGAATGTTTGGACTCATAAATGCTAGGAAAAAGATAATTTTGAAGCATGAGTTCTCATACTCCAAAATTTGGGGGCATGTGTTAACGTCAAAATTTGGTAAGATTCTTAGTGGATTGGGTCAAGAAAAGAGGTCAATCAACTGATGAAAGTTTATCCAGAAAAGACCAAGTTCAATAAGGAATCATGAAGACCATGACAGGGCAGTTTTATTCTATCTAGTAATTAGGCAGGATTTATTAATTTTCTTTTTATCTTTAGGAAGTGTTTATCTAGTGTCCGATCAGGACTTGTATCTTCTTTTTATCTTTAGGAAACCAATATCGTGTCTGATCGGGAATTGTATCAACCCGAGGGTTTCAATATGTACACCCGAGGTCTTTGTAAATCATCTCAACAGATCAATACAATTACTTTCAGCGCATCTCCACCCTTTATTCCGGCGAGTTCTTAGTTTCGAGTTGGGTTGCATCGATTAAGTTCGATCTCCAGCGAGAAGTAAGTTTCGTCATCTTCGCTTGAATCGGTGTGGCTAGAACTTTCTCGGTTAAGTCCGATATTCTATCTAGGTTGATGCAAGCGTTGCCTATCTGATATATTGATTTTATCTTTAACTGTATTGTTGTTTAGAGTAGTATCGGCTTAGTTGGGACTTTCTTAGTTAGGTCTGATATTCTATCTATGTTGATATTTCTCTAATCGTACTGCTATTCTAGATAGATTTGTTATATCCATCACGTTTGTACAGATTTATCGGCTTATCTAATTTATTTTATCAAACGCAATCTCATGCTATCTCGGTTATGTCCGATCTTGTATATTGTTGATGATAATCTCAGTCTTGCTGAGCCGATAGATTTTAATGCAACGTTCATCGGAGTGTTGGCTGATGTTATCATTATTTTAGGCTTCAGCTATCACATGTATTAGTTAGTTAGCCGATAAACACTTTAATTTACGTACATCGCATCGTGTTATATCACTTTTGACCGATTGGTTCATATTATATTATCTCGTTGTATCTTCTAAGTTACATTGGCTTATATTTAAACTTGTATAATCTTTAGTTAAATCTACCTTTGTCATCTTTAATCTTATACTGTCTCGGTTCGGTCTAATCTATCAAGATTGTTTTTGATAAAGAACAGTTTATTGATGATTATGCATAGTTTATTTTCAGTCGATGATAATATAAATCTCACTAATCATCTGATTATTTGAAGCTACATTGAATCTATAGCCGATTAATCAAATCCCTATCGACATCGGCTGACCTTGCTACATCACGTCGGCTTATTGGCCAATCGACTTCTTGAGCTTATATGGTCAATATATCTATCTTGTTAGTTATAGGATCAAACTAACTGCTACTCCTTGAACCCGATCGATAGGACCTGCACTAGAGCTAAGCAGATTTCCTAGGTCTTCGTGTGAATGATGATTTTCACGTGAACAGTAGTACTACGATGTAGGGAGTAATTTTTATCGCTATCGGGTCCTCTCTTGACACACATGAGGTTTTCATATCACTGACAAAGGCATCTATCTGACAGACATGAAGCTAGCTAGCATGTTCCTATGTAGTGTGTACTTGGGAAAGACCCTGGACTACTCTTATTTCTCTGTTCTTGTGGGTATGCTAGTATGTCCGCCTAGAACGCTCTTTGACGCATAAAAGGCCCAATAATTTAATTTGTTTGATTAAAATTTTATTATCTTATAATAAAAGTTACCCGGAGCATTTCCATGTAGCAATCGGCAGACCCACATCAAATTGACTGTTATGGATAGACCACAATCTTATCAATGCAAGGGGTGGCTGACGCACGGCTGCTCGCGCGCCCACGCTCCCGCACGATCGGTTCGCCCCCTCTAGTCTCTCTTCTCCCCTCTCTACACGTATATACATATGTATATACTTTATATACACATGTATAAATTTTGTATAGGCATATACAAAGTTTATATGTATATATATAAAGCATATGTATGTATATTTATAATTTTTTATACTTATACACTTGAGGTATAAAAAATTATATACACATAAAAAATATAAAAAACCAAAAAAAAAGAAAAAAACCAAGAGAAAAACCAAAAAACACGTATACAAACTTTGTATATGTGCGTATATAAAGTTTGTATACGTGCGCATATAAAGTTTGTATACGTACATAATAAAAAACCAAAAAACAAAAAAACCGAGAGAAAAACCGTAAAAACATATATGTGTATACAAAAGTTTATATACGTGCATGTACAAACTTTGTATACCTACGTAAAAAACCAAATAAAAGAAAAAACAAACAGAAAAACCAAAAAACACGTATACAAAGTTTGTATACATACATAATAAAAAACCCAAAAATAAAAAATGAGAGAAAAACAAAAAAACCATGTATACAAAGTTAGTATACGTGCATATACAAACTTTGTATACTACGTATAAAAAAACCAAAAGAAAAAGCCAAAAAAACAAAAAAAAACCTGGAAAAACCGGCATGTGGCTGCGCCGTGCGTGGGCAGGGCGCGTGGCTAGCCGCCTTTTAACAGTTTCGATCAATTCATCGTATTCGCATATCCTATATATATGTGCCCATTGAAGAACAAGTTGACTTTTGAAATCGAAGGTTTGAAACGGATAAAAAAATATGTTTACGAAACCAGAGCCAGTTTGTACCGTTTGTCAACATGAAGCCCACTGTTTTCGGCTAAAAGAGAAGGCAGCACTCACATGGTTTGTCGTTATAAAATGGAATAAGTGGTGAGAATATATAAGTCTCGTCAGTCTCATGCTAGCTCCACATTTCACACTGCATTCTGTACGTTGCACAGTTTTTTTCAGAGACAGGTACAACAATTTAAGAATAGGGTATCTATAGCCAAGCATTTGTAGATGGACATGAAGATGGAACGCGATTTCACTACTACAAAAACCTCCATAGGTACCGGCCACATAGGTGTCGGATTTGCTAGAACCGGTACCTAAAAGACAAATAGACCCAATTTTTCCACGAACCGGCACCTATAAGATCTTATAGGTGCCGGTTGAATGGGAGAAGGCTATAGGTGCCGGTTTGTAAGAAAAACCGGTACCTATGAGCCAAAAAAAGGTGCCGGTTTTATTTACGAACCGGCACCTATCACATAGGTGCCGGTTCTTATTACGAACCGGCACCTATGTTACGGCCACATAGGTGCCGCTTTAACCTAATAAACCGGCACCTATCACATAGGTGCCGGTTCTTATTAAAAACCGGCACCTATGTGGTGGCTTCCTTCGGAAGGAAACTAAATAGGTGCCGGTTCATAACATTAACCGACACCTATATCCCCCAAGTCTATATATACCCCTTGTTCACTGCATTCTCATGATTTTGTGGCTTCTCTTCAGCTCATCCAAACGGGGGGAGGAGGTTTTGCCCAAAAATTTAAAAAATATCGAGAGGTCTATGTGTTTGCGTGCGTAAAGGTTAGTACGTGTTGATTCGATATGTAATTCGCAATAATATTTGTCAAGTTAATTTTTTTTTGCAATTTGTTTTGTTGAATGAGAAGCATGAGAAAGTATGATGACTTATTATTTTGGAGTAATTTAGAGATTAATCATCAATGAGTAATGTAACTGTTATTAACATATATCAGAATTTCAATAGATATAGAGAATGATATACGTATGTTAGTGGTTAATTTAAGAATTTTCGTAGGAGCGATGGATGAAGGAGGGATGAACATTCCG